>QHHG01000294.1:0-40125 GCA_004367055.1 Fusarium sp. NRRL 66335
CAAATGCGGCAAGGCCAGGTATAATGCCAGGACCTGTCAAGAGGTGATTGAGGTTAATAGAGAAGAGTATAGTGATTAATTTTAATTGATTAGATAGATTGTGGTGTTTTTATTACTCTTTTAAAGTCTCTAGGTACAGTTTGGTGGAGCACTTGCTTGTCTGGAGCACTTGCTTATCACGCACGTTAGTTAAGGTAAATGTACTAATAATTTCAGTAATATGAACTTCATTCTTTTCTAAATAAAAAGAAAACAGCCTTAGTTTATAGCTATTTTTAATGCTAGTGTAAATACTATTAAAATCCTAAAACGGCTTGCTTGACTGGTTGCAGCCAGTTAACCTAAAATCTCAATAGCTTGTGCTAAATCCTGCAGCGCTGTCTGCAGGGTTTGACGCTTTTCCTGAGTCGCGCGGGACTCACTCGCAATCGATTGTAGCTTCTCATCACTCAAATCCAGCACCCACTGTTCACAAAATAGAATCAGAGGACTTGATGGGCCTGAAAGCAAGCAGTGATCAACGGCCTGGTGGTAGATGTTATCGACAAAGCGCTTACGGGCCACTTTATAGTAGGCCTGGAGAATATCGTGTATCTCTTCTGCTGTATGCTGGGAATTGCTTTGGTTGTTTACCACTGATGAGATATCATCAAGCTTAACAACTTGCTGCGCAGTATCTTTATCGCTCCATGACTTTTTTTTCAGAGCTTTATTAATTCGGTCGTTCCGTGCTTTCTGTAAGTTCTCGTTGAAATAATGGTTAAGCGTGTAGGGCTTTTTGTGTCTCTCGATATGAACCAAGTGAATAGCTCGGTTCATACCATCCTGATATTTGGCAAGGAGATCAGGCGTCAAGCCAGATATGAGCTCATCGAGAATATGAGTTTCATAACAGATTTTCCTGAGGGCTCCCAGTATGAACTTGTGGACGGACAAGATGACTTTACTCAAGTACTGTGTTGCCATCTTCTGCCAGTAAATAGACTGTTCTTGAAAGGCGCTGGATAGAACTCGTGGCCCGAAAGTACCTAGTTCGACACCTCGAGAACGTCGATGCATTTGAGTGATCCAAGGCATGATTCCTATCGATGGTTGATGTGAAATCCAGTCTTTTGTTATGATGCCCTCTAGATCGGGAAACAAGTTCAGATCAAAGCGAGTAGGTGGCTCATCATCAATATCCTCTTCCTCCTCATCTTCGGAATTAGAGAAAGTTGGTCGAGGAACTTCATGTGAGAAAAGCTTCGTCCGATTTATCGCTTCAAAACTGTAGGTGTGCGCACAGGCTTCGAAGTCGACAGCAAATTCATCTGTCGTGTTAACAACCTCCGTGATGAGACGTAAGTTGTCATCTTCGAATGCTTGGTGTGTTGAGTAGTCAGCATCCAATGCCGCTCTCACAATGTTCTGGAACTTGCTCGCAACGCTGACTAGAAACTGTTGCTGTTGTCTTTCTGTCTGGCGTGGAGGTCCAAGACTCGCTAGCTCTTCTTGCTTCTCAATGAGCTTGCGACGCGTCTCGGATCGAAGTTTAGGAAATGCCTTGTCAGCGATCTGACCGAGAAGCTCTTGTAAACATTCCCGAAGAGCCTTGACCCCGGTCTTGTGGTCTGGCAGAGACGTCCAAGGCTCATCTTCGAACATGTCTTCACGTTGCAGCAAGTCGGCATCCGCATTAGAATCTTCCTCGTCGCCACCTCGGCTCCTAACGACATAGTAACCAAGGGTAAGAGGCCGTCGTTTACCCAGGACTAAGTCGCAGACAACGGCTTTCGCACTGCGTTCTTTGAGAAGATCGGGCTTGGTAAGAATACCAAGCGTACGCTCACCAGTTGGGTCGACGTCTTCAGCAAAGGCGAGAATTTCCTGAGTGGCAATATCGACGTTACATGGAAGAACAGCCAGAATTACTGTGCGGATGTCGCGAATGTAATTCTTGACCATTCTTTCGACTAACTGGCGATCTTTATCTGTAGTGACTCCTTGGGTGGTGATACGAAAGATTCCAGGAACGTCGATGACTGTCAGATAATCTTCATCTGGTCCACATCTCTCGATTTTCAACACGTCTTCAGTAAACGTCTTAATACCGCCAGGGTTTCTGGGCGTTTTGATCCCCATAAGTGTGTTCACCTGTTACCCGAAAGTCAGCATTGGATTCCCAAGATAATTGACGGTGTCTGTACCTCATTTAAAATATCCGGGAACTCAGCGTGGAGCTGATCAGCCGTGCACACCTCTTTAGTAAAACCATGGAGTTTCTCTTTATGCTCTGCTGTGGCCGTTGGTCCTGGAATGATACCAATAGTAATACGAGATATAGCATCGCGACGGTGAGTGATCTGGGTTGCATAACGAGTGCAAAGCTCTTGACCACGCGGAAATGGTATTCCAGTCAGATTTTCTAGGAGTGATGACTTCCCAGAACTTTGATCTCCGACGGCAACCAATTGGGGTAGGGCAAGGTAAGTAGCAATGTTTCTCTCACGAAGCTGGTCAACCTTACGCAGCCGGTCTGGGCTGGTTAGCATAGATTGGCTCATGGTGAGTTTTTGGTAGATTAAGAGTGGTGAGTGAAGTATGATGTTGTCAAGCACAGACTGAGGTTTTGACGACAAGGAGTCTGAGAGTAGCCAAATGTTTTAAAGGATGTTGACCAAGCGCTCTCTTTAATTTACTCATAGTCTGACTTAACTCTATTTATCGCCCTCAACCATCTGGAGATTTTCCACGAGCGCACAGAGTGTTTGGTGGGCCGCCATACAGCAACGATGACGAATACAACGCCATGGAACTAATTCTTCGCAGCAAGACAATGCATAAATAAACTTATCGGGAAACTTTTAGAGAGACGTGCAGGAAAGCCTGTGGGCTTCAAAAAGAGGTGGCCACTTAAGCGCTATTGCTCAAGGTGAGAGATAGCATTAGCACCAATCACATTACCACCGTGGGGTAATAGCCACAGTTGTTGGTGATTGCATGTCACGGCCGCATTGGTGGGCTAGTTGCCTCTTCTCTCAGGCGGGAGGCCAACCATTGCACATTATCTGGTGACCTTTGATGCCCAACGTTTCCGGCCAACCATCTGTTTGCTGTTAATAGATATCACAATCTTGGTTCAGAGTATCTATGTCGTTGACTAGTCTAAAATAGGAAAATGTAACGTTTAACAGCATATTACTCGCCATAGTAACTAATGACCAAATCAACTCTACTAGAGTTGATTTTATTGACCCACTTCAAACCTTGTAGGGTTGATTATTGCTAGGGTGTAGAGTTGATTTAACTTTGCCCCATATACAGGAATAGTAGTGCAGATCGGACCAGGGGTTTACCGCAGAACGCGACGCGTCCTGTCGCGTAAAGTGCTATCGGGAGTATAGGATGCCCTATTCCTGTATCCTCTTCGCAGTCTACCCAACCGATGAACTTAGAGTTTATCGCTTTCAGGGATTACTCTTTCCCCCAATCAAAAATCATAAAATTACTACAGCTAGATAGAGACGAATACCAGAACGAGAATAATAGGTGAAGTCTGGTAAAAATAGGTTAGCCTACTTACTTAGCAGGGAACTAGCTAGTATTCTTAAGAAGTAAGCACTATGGGAGACATCGGATATTAGGCTGGAATTGAACATCGAAGGTGTTAAGATTGATTATTATCCTCTCCCCTCCCTTCCCTGGCATGTTTCCAGGTTTTCGCTGAAATGAACGGGATTTTATCCGGTTTCATATAATTAGGGCATCTCCTGCAATATTGAGGCCACTGGAATGCACTGGAATGGTGATTCTGTTGTAAAGATTTACTGCCGCTCATAGGTCAGGCATTGTTTGTTGCTGAGGTGCTCAGTCCCGTCGGCGTCTCCCTGCATTTATCTGTTCCGCTGCCACCCCAAGCATTTGATACAACGAGCTCCTTTCTCTCCCGTCTTCAATTTGTATAAAAGGTCCATTTTCACCTCCTCTCATAGTGATTTTGATACCAGCCTTCTCCTTTATAATATGTTGAACGTGTTTGAGGGGAAAATCCCAAACGCATGTTAGGTGCCGCGATTGGACTTTTAAAATTCGGTTATAAGTCACCGCTAAAAACATGTCGCCTAGCAGTTCGATTTCGCTAATGTACTGTTCATCAAGGTACTTGCCGTTCTCGACTTGCTTGAGCCACCATTTCCCTGTCATCCTGCCGTCCTTGAAGTATGTAGTAAACTCTCGGAGGAAGTGCACTAATTCTAGTTCGTTAATACCAGATCGCCCTTGACCTAGGACGCATTCCCTCAAAGCTTGGTTGTTGATAAGAATGCATTGAGTAATTAAAGCTTCGACAATTTCCTCAGGAACACCACTTTCAATGAATTCTGTTCGCAGCGCAGTAAAAGTCGTTCTGAGGTGGTTAAGCTTAGCCGCTTCTTGGTCCAGACCAGTATCATTGATAATGGCATTGATGGATTCATCGGATTTAGATCTGATAATGAGGAATGGCTGCCTAATACGAAGACAGTTCTTGACGATTTCGATGTCGAGCTGTAGCCATGAGGGATCTGTGAGAAACTTGAACATGGTGGTAGGAATGGGCAGTCAATTACCTGACCTAAACGACCGGAGTGAATCACTAGGAGAAAATCAAATAGATAGAGTTTTTGGTTGTTGTAGTAATCCTCTATCGGTGCCCTACGAGTGCCGCCTCCAGGCAAATCGTGGAGAGTTGTTGTACAGATGCTTTCATGGGCATGGTAAGCTGATCTTGTTTGTGTCGTCTCTATAGTCCCAGTGGTGGCCGCTCCCATTTGGCTATTTCGAATTCCTCGGAGTGCGTTTATGACGGATGACTTTCCACTTCCGCTTTGGCCACACACTGCAATATGGATACGTCCTTTCTCGAAATTCTCTTTGGCACGCCCTTTATTGATAATCGTCGGATCAAGAGGAAGTGGTGTAGCATCTGCGGATCCAAACACCCACAGAACGCCATTTACTCCTAGGGCCACAGTCTCTCCAGCTGCACAAGCTACAGAGCCGGTCAGAATCATTAAAGTTCCTAGCATATACTTTCCTGCCGCCGGTACACCTATATCCTCAGCCTGGGACCGGAGGATCAACCCCCTTTCCTGAATAACCCTTCCTGGCCACTTGGTGACCTCTCGAACCTTGTCTTTAGGCGAGTAAGGATACATTTCCAACTTTGGCTGTTATGCGGAACTGCGCTGGTTTAATATGCGATGAAAACGTTCGTGGTTGAGCTTTTGCAAAAGCGCGATTTGGCTCCCCCTTACCACCTGAACTTGTTACATGCAAGGAGGGGTCGTTCTTTTGACAGTGAATTCAGCCAAAGTTCGCTCGCCCACTTGTGAGCCGGAGTGGTGTTGTCAACAGATTAATATTTCCTCCTGGTCTTCTCCATATGACTGCTGCTCCTAGATTTAAGCACTGATAAGAATTACTTGTAAGATCAAGTGTGGGGCTACCCCGGCCATGGTAGAAGTTAAATCCGACCGGAGCAAGGTAGCATGTAAAAATAACTCGCGTCACATTGCTTGGTCTTCATTCGTGCCAACCTAGTCCGTCGCCTGACTGTATGAGAGCTAACGAACCAAAGCTTGGACGGCAGAGCCTGTCGATGCCCCGATGAGAGTAAAACTATTGGGAGGCTCGTTAATTGGTGCAGCCAATAATTCAGAGCAAGCGATATGCATGATGAGGCCTTCTACCTGCAAGTTGTTGTTGGCTCGAATGCGGAAAGATTGACCGACACTTAAAGCGACGTGTCAGCCTTATCGGACGAACGGAAGCATGTCATTTTAGGGGAACATAACATATTAGAAGGGATGGGAAACAAGGCGCAGTAACATATACTTAAGATTCTAATAAGAATAAAATAAAATCTCTTATACTTATAAAAGAATTCAATTCTGGCCTGTATAATTGTAATTTCTTGCATAGGTTAGATGTACGCTCTATGTTGTCTCTTCTCCGTCTTATTGAGAAAAGAAGAGACCTACTGCGGTATTACTTTGGAATATAATTGTTGGCTGCATGACTCTGTCGACATGGGTGAAAAGGGAAGTGGCTACATGTTTCTGCCTCTCACAGATAACAAATAATAGGTCGCAGTTCTTCGGACGGATGCAGTCATCACTGGTTTATGCTGTATGAGGCTCGGAAGATGTCCATTCCGTCAATAGTTTATCGCCAAGCAGAGCGGGGTAGTAAGACATGCAGGACGAAGAGAGGCAACAAGCGTGCTGTCATATGTCTCTTTTTTTTTCCGTAAGTAGAGCAGTGACAGTGCTTTGAAAAAGTGCAAATCTTGGTCACACAGACAGGTCAGGATATCTAAAAAGTGCAGCAACTGCATGTTCTCGACCAAAGTCGACAAAGGGCCATTCATGAATCGTGGCACTTAAGCCTTGAAAGTTGGCAGTCCTTTACTTGATTGAGCGCCCGACATAGCGGGGTAATGAGTCATGTGGAATAGACAGCAAGCAACAAGCTTGAAGATCATAGCGGATAAAAGTGGGCAAGCCAAAGAAGTCTTGCCAGATATCGGGCCAGCGGATCAGTATTGCGAGTATTAGTCCCGGGGTTGTGACGACTGATTCATCGACGCGGAACAAGTGAGATACGTGCAATGATTACCTCTACGGAAAGGGGTGGAGACAAGGAAACTCTGCGGGTTGTTATGAGAATGCTGTCAATACAAACAAACCCTAGATTCGAAAGTTCACCATCATCAGAAAGCCAGTTATCTTTTTCTTCTTGTCCCTAATAGCGTCGTTTTGATATTGAAGAGTGGTAGTAGTGATCTATATCTAAGAACAACCAAAGTTATGACCCGAAAGATTGCATCCCTGGCCAGAGAGGCTTGACCTTCTCGCGTGTTGCTTGATTCTTGTACCAATGCATGAACAAATCATACGTTAAGGAATTCGGCTCTGATTTTCGGAGTACCTCCTGCACTCGTTCTTCACCCACCAAGTCTGAATGTGTATAGAAGAAATTGACAATAGCATCACGCAATCCCCTATCTTCTTGTATCGTTGAATTATATGCTTCTTCAACTCCGTCGAGGAACCGATCTGGGTGTGAGTTATCTCGTATGGCTCCATTGAACTTCTCGAGCGCTAGTTCTTTGAGGGCGGGTACGCCATAGAGCTCAGCTAATGCATACACCCTGACGTGGAATATCGGGTAAGAATCGTCAATACTGCTTTGCTCCAGTACTGCTGACGAAATCGCGCCTTCCGCCTCGTCAGGCCTGATATCTTCCGTCGCAGGGCTAGAGGAGCTACTTTGATAGTCTTGGCGGTAGAAGTACTGAACAAGACAATCCACTGCATGGGGGTCATCCTGCGAGAAGTCGAAGCAATATCTTGGCGTAACTCCGCAAGAGTCACACGAAGGGTCCTGTTTGGTGCTTTGGAACGGGGATAGAAGCTTCCTCGCTATGACCGAAGATTGTGGACAAACAATGACTCGGTGGGCAGAGTACTGTTTGGCGCAAGAAATCAAGGTGAGATCGGCGTAGCTATTATCGTCGAACGAGCTAAAAGTGTCCAATCAATACTATGGAAAAGGAGAAGACGTGAACATCATGACACGGTGAGCTGAATTTACCTTCTCAACCACGACAAATCGAATGTTACCATCTTCCTTGGCTGGCACTCGGTCGGTGGTTCTACAGGGCTCTGTGCACCGGGTATACCGGTATCGGTATCGCGGAGATCTGGGAATTCGAGGGCCGCAGCGGCCGGGGAGCTAAAAACACCTTGGCCGATAAGGAACTGCACAATTTCAACGAGTTTCTGTTCGCTGAAGTTTGCAACGACGACGGCGTGTTCCCGAATGGCACGACGGATGTGCTTTTGTTGGCTGAGATACGAGTTCCCTGGTAGGCTGAATACGTGCCTGCAATAGGCATTCATATAAGCGGCCTTTCTGTGCCCGCTAGGATAGTTCATGACTGTGCCATCGGGATGACGGATATTCTATGTGTAGTTTTGTGTCAGGTAAGAGCGGGGATCAACTGAAAACTTACTTAGTCAGCATCGGAGCCATACTTTATGGACAGAATGTTCCGTTGGCTTGAGTTGAAACATATGAGGTTGATTGGACCAGCCCAGAAATCACGTTGGCCTACAGAGCCTGATGTGAGATTTAAGCGCTCAGGCACCCATGCAGCGAGTATCCTGGCTGGAATATGCCGGTAAGAGACCAAGGCGTTCAGAATTTAATTCTCGGACGCAGCATCAGCAGCATCACGCTTGTTGCCATCCGTGGATCAGTCACTGTGCCCGCCCACTCGTTATTGACGCTTTACCATCTATTCCAGCACCTGCTTTCGTTATACTCGGATAGGCCTTGCGATATGGAGACTACAGCGCATTGCCAGCCTGAAGGTCGAGAATGGACGGAGAATCGAAAGTTTGAGCCTTATTCACGCTACGGAGACGACATAGAGCTGGACTTGATTCAGGTTGTCGACCGTAACAAAGACTGGGTCTACGTGGCATGCGAAGACGATCATCCCTGCAGCAATTGCGAGCGTATTGCGCCACACCTCGATAGTATATTCATTGCTGTTGATGGCGCCTGCAGAGGTAACGGCACGCCAGATGCGAAGGCTGCCATCGGGGTCTTCGTTGGAGAAACGTCGCCATTCAATCAAAGCCTCCTACTATGCCAAGCGCCCGTGACAAACCAGATCGCCGAACTGAACGCCGGCATCACTGCACTCGAACAGGCAATAGATATACTGCAGACTAAAGCGCTAGGCGAAGACCCACTTCATACAGTCGTCATCAAGGCGGACTCGGAGTACCTTGTCAAGGGAATGACGGAGTGGGTGTTCAAATGGGAAGTCAATGGGTACAAAAATGCCAGACGGGATCCTGTCAAGAACTCTGAGCTATTCAAAGAGCTACACAAGCTTGTCAAGGTCTTGAACACATCTGACGTTGAGGTTCTGTTCTGGCATGTACCGCGGGAGATGAACAAAGAAGCCGACAGGTTGGCCAATCAAGCATTCAAAAGCCGCTCATGAAGAACTCGTCGATCACGCACTTAGCCGTTGCGTTGGGAATTACTTTGGTCCTTCAGAGAAAGGGTAGGAATAGGGCATCTTTATATGCAAAACTTATTATCACTCGATCATCAAATAGAGTACTAATATGAATGAATTATCAGGAGTGCAGAGTTTGAGCTTGTTGATACATTGAAACGAGCAGCTCCACTACTTCCTAGTCTGATGGAAGCCCCTGTCGAGTCCAGGAAGTGAACTGGGGTTCGCGGGACCGACTGGAGAACGTAGATGCAAGTCGAGGCTTAGCTGAGGTTTGTCCAGCATCAGCTTTTTTACGTGTTCTTCATGTAGCAGGTGCCGCCGCTTGTGAAGAAAATCTACTACGGAGTTACGCATTTCCTTGGCGTAATCTAGCGTATCTGAGTTATATGCTTCTCGGGCAGCATCGGTAAAGTAGTGGGTCTTCCCATATTGTTGAGCTGCGGACTCGAATTTGGCCACCGATAGAGACTTGAGTGGATTTATCTCGTACTTACACGCAAGGGCGAACACTTTAACGTGAATGATCAGGTCAGAACCGAGGTCAATGTCGACATTTTCCGGGGAGCTGTTGATATCCTCCTTATACATCAACCCTTTTGCAGGTCTTTCGCCATAATCGGATCCCGAGATCTTATAATCCCAGCGATAGAAGTACTGGATAATGCAGTCCACGCACTGAGTGCCTTCTCCATCTTCGAAGGTATACTTGTAGACAAAGGCGAAGGATTGCTGGTGATGGTAACCGTTTACGGTTGCGATGGGAATGGGCACAATTTTGTCCTTTATAACGGGAGAATGGAAGCATACAACACTTCGATGGGCATTGTACACTTTCCCATTTGAAAACAGCTGGAGATCGGAGTAAATACCGGTGTCGAGAAGCCTGTTCATGCCATCATTATGACCGATCAACCATAATTCGAGTTCCATAGGTAACTTACTCGCTGTGCCATCTCCGAAACGCCACCAAATCGAAGCCTCGCACATCAGTCATTGCATAGTATGCTGGACAACTGCCACTATGTTATTGTCCTTTTTTACGGCCATCCAACAATCCACGACTGTCCTCAAGCAGGATTGTGTTGGTGAGAGGGGTTGACTCAGAGCTTAGGCATTCAGGCAACCTTGCAGGATACGTACAGATGGATATCTCTCGACCCCGCGTTCTTGAGACAGCCAACATGGACGTTATTTTCTATTCAATCGGCTTCCTCAATACCTTTAATTTATCTCGGCCCCAGGTGGTATGTTCTTCGGCTAGGGTCTTGATGAACATCGACATGTTCGAAAAGCGTTATCTGTCGTCTGCTAGTCGGGAAGCCATTATTCCCACTGCGGAGCCTGCTAAAGTTGTGCCTAAAGAGGGCGCCAACGGAGAAACAGCTAGAGAGCCGGAACGGAAGCCAGCTGACGAAAAGGTATCACCATATAATCACGCTTGCGAGCCTGAGGCCGCAGCAGAAGAGGACCAAGGAACAATAGATAAGGAATCTACAGTGACAGAAGAGGAATACGTGGAAGTGGAGAATATGGAAGAGAGGCTTTATGAGGACGACTTCTCTGCGCCTGATTATGCTGGCTATAGAAAGGATTCAGTCGGTGATAGGCCCACAGTGTCTGAGGTAGAAGCAGCCCGATCCGAAGTATACGAGGTCCCAGCAGAGAATGCAACGACCTCAAATGGTATGTGGCTTAAGGCCGTGATTAACAATACTGTGATACCGTCACTAATCGCACATCATAGAGGAAGCGAGGCAAGAGCGCATAAAAAGGAGGGAAAGCCTGATCTACTTGCCTTTCAGATGCCAGTATACGCTGATGGTCCAGCTACAGGGCATCCTTGAGAGGGCGTGCTTCGATTATGCACAAAGACACCTGTCGACATTGCTACGCAGCTATGACTGGAGCTGTGCGGAAGCAGTACCACTTCATACTTGGATGGACCAGTTCAGTGTCATACGGGATACCTTCGATAAAGAGCCCAGCGAGGAGCTCCTGCAGTCAGTAGCCGAAATTGAAGACACGGCAGTCAAGCGCACGCCGATCAATTGGCCTAGGACGGAGAAGTTTCTAGATGATGCAGTCGAACTAACAGACATCCTGCAAGCCAAAGAGTACTGCGACACTATAGAGAGGATTCGCGTGGATATAGCAAAAGCCATCCAGGAATTACGTCGTCGGGAAGCAGAAGCACGAAAGGCCGAGTTTCGTGAGCTTCTAAGTATTTGCCGCCAACAACAGGAATTGGAAGCAAAAAGAAGGCAGTGGCATGCAGAGAGAGTGAGAAAGACGAAGGAACGCGAGCAATCAGCTGGACTGGAGGTAATGAAAGCGCTGGAGGGAGGGAAGGTTATGACGAATGTGTTCACTTCATAAATGTATACAACTTGAACGAGACAAAACAGTGTATTAAGGTTTCAGACACAGCAAATGAAACACAAATGCATTTTATTAGAAGACGCATCAAGACAAGACACAAATATCAAGGCACAGAAGAAAAGAAATTAAGAGGGCTTAGACTAATAGTTTGGCCTATAAATTCGCCATTGACAATAGAAATGTTCATGTGGAGGATCAGTTAAAGCAGAAGGGTTACTGGCTAGTGTGTTCCTTATGCCAAAACATAAGTAGGTCAAATGGTAATGAATGTATGCGTCGAAAGGTCTCCTGCGTGCGCTCATTTTCCAGCAATGTTGGATGATCATGGAAATGCTTGATAATAGCGTCGCGCATCCCTCTGTCCTCTGGTATTGTTGATACATATGCCTCCTAGTGCTACAGTCCTAAATCAACTCTAGTAGAGTTGATTTTACTGACCCGCTTTAACCCTAGTAGGGTTAATTTATTGCCAGGGTGTAGAGTTGATTTAAAATCATTCCACATATAGGAATAGTAGTGCTGATCAGAACAGGGGTTTATCCAGAGCGCGACGCGTCCTTTCGCGTAAAGTGCTATAGGGGAGGTAAATCTACATTATTATTCCAACTCGAGATTCAAGTGAAAGAGGATTTTTTAGGCGTCCTGATTAGACTATTACCCCTGTTTTCCTCTTTCACTTGAAATAAGGTACGTAGTGAAAGTCCCGCGGCTCCACTTTCGGTAACGGAGGGGGCGCTTAACCGTCTAATTAGTGCTCAACTTCTAACTCTGTACGATTCTCACAGAGTTTGATGCAATTGCTAAGAGCCTTATGACATGTAATATAATCTAAGTTTGATTACGGACTTGGACGCGAACAGCGCGTTGAAGCTACGCTTTTTCAGGGGACATATAGAACTTACAGAGGGCATAGCTCTCGGAAATCTCAAGCCCCTGATATTTATTGTTTGCGTCGGTTGCCTAATCAATCGCATATTTCCCTTCATTAGTTACCAGTTATCCTCCGCTACCATTCGGTCTTCGTTGACACAAGACTGATGAATCCGCTTCCCATCTGGCCGCAATACCTTATATGTTCTTGGTATAACTGGAATCGGTACCCTGGCTTTGGAAGATTTAATGAACTAAAGTTAACGACCTGCAATGCACTACAAAAACTTGCGAGTGTTATAGTACAGTTTGAAAGTCAGGCTTGCTTTAAGAAGCTGCCAAGTCCCTAGCTATGCCGAGTAAGTTAATGGCCTGGTTAGGGTCCAGATTACTACTTCTGCAACAGTAGACCTCTTGGCAATCTATAGCGATATAGAAACCCATCTTTCGTATACAGAAGTAACTTTAGCTAAATAATTAGCTTTCCCATTTAGGCCAGACATTACTTCAACCTAGTATAAATAGCATGTATCTATGTCTCTTTTAACATTCGACCGCATGTCTAAGAGCCAGTTTGAGACTGAATCTTGCTGATGTATTAGACTTATTGCTTCAGCTTTAGCTGCAAATTCATTCCAGTAAGAAGCAAGATCTTTGTCAAACGTAGGCATATCCAAGGTATCACCGTCTCTATTCTAGCTTGATCGGTACTGGCAAAGGTCGCTTAGCCCCTGATAAATGATTTCTTGCATTTTGTATTTGAGGAAATCAAAAATGTGGCACAGTTTAGAAATTCTTCCAATAGTACCCTTTTTGTAAGCCAGTTGCTTTAGGTCAACCTGACTTTCACAGTATTCCTTCTGAAATCGTTGCAGGATTTTCTTATTGAATGTGAACCCACTCTTTGGCTGATTAACCAAAGCGCTTAGGAGCCAACTCATGTTTATAACAGACGGATCCTCGATACTGTTTTTGTCGTACGCTAACCTCTCTTTGTAATTCGTACAAAGGCTAACTAGCTTAGGAGCCAGGTAAAACGTAAAAGCCTCTTCCAGCAAATAGTCTAAATAGCGAGATTTACCGTACTTCAAGATTAGAGACTCAACTGTATAATTATTTGCTTCGAAATACCCATTAAAGGACGGTTTTTAAGGCACTTCGGCATTTCGAAAGTTGTTAACAATGTCTGAGTCCCAGCATATCCAAGCTCTATCGCTATTATATTTACCCCCCGAGAGTTTACCAGCAAGCGGCTCTTGTCCAGTAAAAGGGAATACAACGACGTCTTTCAAGTGGCGGAGCTCTGGCTTGAAAACCGCCTTGACCTTTTGGATATCGCTTGGTAGATGCGCCGGACACCTCGCAACAATAACATCGAAACCCTCAAGATCGTATCGTTGTTCAAAGCCGTCGTTAAAAGGACCTAAGAAGCATAACTGGACTTCATCAGGTCCTAGGACCCCCTGAAAATCCACTACCATGAGCGCCCATGTCGACTGACTAATCTCGATTCTCATCTTGTCTTTCATATTCTTCCACTGTGACTCCATGTGGTCGATAGTGAGGTTGTGCAAATACTGTAGCTGAAGGGGTTCAAATCCTCCATCTAACAGAAAGCTCATTTATTCTGCCCAACATTTTAGTAACCCCCCGACAAACCAGGATTCGTTCCTCCCCCCATAACTAGCATAGGACGTCTTATGAATCCACTTTCTAAATAGCTCAGGCTGTTTCATTGCTTCTTTAGCACGGTCTAGACTCGTTTGTAGATTAATTTTGATATACTTAACGATCGCTGCTCGTGTGTTGCGTCGGTCGACGGATCGACTTTCCAGAATCGAGATAAACTGGTGATTTAAGTTTGCTGTTTCCAGGCCAGATAATTAAGATAGAACCTCTAGAGTTCGGTGCTCAGGGTCTTTCCAATCGCAATTCCATTTCGTCTGTGATTCGTATGTTTCGAGCCATATCTCAGACAGTTGAGTTCCTATGTCAAGGACCCAGACCCCTTTAGCGCTGCCTATTCTGCCTTATATGGCCGCTGGCAGATAATCAAGTTGAAGAGCATTCTAGACCTTTCTCATGAGAGCAAGAGACACTCTTCCAATGCCATTATTCATTACGTTACCCGTAGTTGATCTTTCGTCGAACTGGTAGTTACGCAGCTGGTTTTTATCAAGTACAATAGTAGGGGTTAAAGTTGACAGTCCTGGTTGGATTAGCATACAAAGGCTTCATCCAAGACCCACCAAGACCGGCTCAGAAGTTGACATTACCTTGTGAGATACAATGGAACAATTTCATATATGGCCGGTTCCAGTTGTCATCAAGTTGCAGCAGCCAATTTAACATAGTAGACCTGTCACATACAGCCCTGACCGGTGGTTGGGCTTCAGTGAGCGTTGCAGGGCTTACTACGTATGGCCCGATGCCAAGACCTCGTTCTGCAAAAAGGATCACTTGTTGTTCTTCAGTAAATCCCCGTTCAACTGCTACGCTTGTAGTCTTTATCTTGACATCATCAATAAAGAACACTGCTTATTCGCAAGAAAGGAACATATGACGGCTGTTTACTAACCACCTTGCTAATGCTTTTTCTAGATTGTCAGCCCCAGGTCGATTTGTTATCAACAACCGGAGATCGACGAATCTGTCAGAGGCAAATTTCCAACGGAGTCTGCAGCGTCTGTCTAATGTTGGAATTTCAAAGTTGAGCCTCACATCTCCAGCTTTAAGATCCAAATAAAGCAGTACCTTAAAAATCACAGCTTCCCTGGGTTGAAAACTATCGGTAAAGCCTTTATACCAGGTTTACGCATTACACGGTTCTAGAAATGCTTTCCCTTTAAAACAGCGTATTTCCTTTACAGCATCACAAAACAAAGTTTGGTCTTCCCAAGCTAGAGTGTACTACACCAAGGTATTTTCCAATATAACGGAACAATAGTGTGCAATACAATGCATCTCCTACTTGACTATTTAAGGCGCATAGTCTATCTCCGGTAGGCAGCTTGCTGGCTTGTAATTAGCACTTCTTGTAACTTATACTTTCTCTAATCCTACACTTACGCTATATAGTTGCTAAGTTTCCTATAAGTACTGAATATAGCAGGACATTGTGCTCTTTCGTTTGTGTAGATTAATCACTGACAGCATCAGGTTGCTTTCTCGGCACTTGATACTGCTGTGAGCTATCATTACTATTCCAAACCTGCGCCATTGCATCTGCCAAAGAAGACGATACAGAATATTCCAAGCCATCGCTGTCATCGTCGTAAATTAACGACTTTGTAGAGTACCTATCGTCGCGAATCATAGCTTCAAATATCAATTTTCTGAACTCAGATAGTGTCGGGTTTATATTCTCCATCGTAAGAAATCCCAAGTCGGATTGAGAAAGAGGACGATCAAACTGACGAGTAGTGTTTGTGGCCTGGTTAGTTGTACAATACGCTGAAGGTCTTCCAACAGAACTCTCAGCCCCAGGGCCAGAACGTGGTCTACGCATACAAACTGGCAGCAACTCAACCATATCCCGTCGGGGTACCGGTTCACTGTAGGATAGCATCGTTTCTTTTGTAACTTTTATAGTTATATTCTAATTCAACACTTGGAGTTAGCGGCACAAAACTAACAAAGCAACTCTTGCAAAAGAATCTTAGTATTTTAAAATATTAAGTTATAAATAAGGGAAATTGGGTAAGTTATGCTCTTGTCCTTGATACCTAAAAAGTATAGTTGTCAGCTGACAATTAGTGGACGGCCTCCTGCAGGCAACTTACAGATTGCTACCTAAAAGTACCTTAGGAAGCATAAACTTAACGGAATACATTAGATAGTAAAAAAACATGTGAGTTTTAGTGGAATACGGTAATGAATGTTTTTTTTATATTTTTTTTTTATGTCTAGAGTAGTCAAGTTGAACTAGACAAGGGTCAGCTGACGGAAACGCGACGCGTTTCGTGTTTTAGGTTTTCTCATTTCATGAGTGCGGTACAAGAAACGCAGTGCGTTTCCATCCGGAAAATATGGGGCGAAAATGCTAGACGGTGATTGGTCAAAAACAAAGAAACGCAATGCGTTTCTGCTGATAATTCTTGAGTAGGGCGAATCAGAAAGGTGGAGGAGAGATGGAAGGTTAGAGGTTTAGAGGGGGAGGGTGCGCACGGACAGCTAAACCCAGGTTTAGGTGGGTTTGATATACAAAAATGGCAAGTTTTATGGCAGGCTCACAAAAATCTAGAGGCTTGTAGTACAGGAGGCTCTAAAGTCGCATAACTTCTAGACCTAACCCTACCGGATACAGCGTGTTTTTCGACTCCAATCAAATTGTCACAGAGAGGCCAAGATGCAATCGAAACATTTGTGACAGCTTCCCACCAAAGGGGGCCGTTGTAAAAATGAATCGAGGAGCTCCTTGATAAAGTCAGGGATATCAGCGGCCACATTCTCGTAAATATCTTTGATCTCCGGCGAGGCCAGAGATACTCCAAGCTTCTCCTTAGCGAACTCGATGGCCATGTCGCGGAGGCCTCTTGAGGAGTCCGGGGTCAAAGTATAGACATCCGGTAGAGTGCGGAGGAAATTGCCAACATTCGATTCTCGACCCAATGCTTTTGAGTAATTAGCCGCTGATAAGGCTAGAAGCCCTTCGATGAGATATATATCTCCCAGCGCGAACACCATTGCGTGGACCCGAAGAGGAGAAATACCGTCGGTCTGGCCGTTAATGCCTGTCCCGGTGATTTGTGCGGCGTAATTACCGGTGTATAAGTAATCGACCATTCGCCGCACCATTGAAAGAGGATGATCATCTATGCAATACTCTCCGGACGCTTCCTACATGGTGTTTTAGTGAAAAAGGCAGTATAACAAGGAGATGGGGTCTACCTTGAATAACCCAGTGCAAGCGGCATGAAAGACTGGGGACTGACTGCATATAATGACTTTATGAACAGGTATTCTCTGTCCCTCACAGACGAATACATAGTCAGTAAACGCTTCAGCCTCCCGTGCCCTGTGATACAAATCAGATTGCTTCTAGTGCGGGATCAAGGTAAGAGAAAGATACTTTACGATCTGCGAAATGGTCTGCTGAGAGTTCATTGCCGCGACGTTCTCAAGCGAAGCGTAGTCGTTAGGAGGAAGAATATGTTGCTTCTGTCAACGCAGCTTCAGCTGAGGACGGAGATGGAATGTTATCCGGGTCGTTTTCAACTAAACTAAAGGATCAGCGTTGTTAAGGATCCCAGCGCGGGGAAAGGGAACTCGAACATAAAGTCGGTAATGCAAAAGGTGAGACGTCACGTTAAGGTCCGGGTCTGTTGCTCAGTATGACGCTTCAATCCACGGCCGACCGATATCTATTAATATTTAGGGAACCCTGTCCATCACAATAAGTAGTGACGACATTAATATCGCTAATGAGAACTGTAAAGTATACTGTAATATTGGCGAGAGGTCGCCGCACGTCCAAGTGTACGGTACAGCACTTTCTATCGAACTTGCTAGTAATTATGAGTACTACCCGTATCGATTCAAAAGATTTGGATTGCCATATGGGTCCTGATACCCTGTCCTATAGTATCTGATTGGCTTACAAGCTATCTGTAAATGCTAACAGTCGTGTTGGTCTCCCTACCATGAGAACGTTTGCCAAAGCTCCCAAATAAGGTTCAATCGAACCCCCCTCGACAGCTGGCCTTTCTACTCCTATGACGAACTTCTTACATCGACTATCCCGTGCAGTCCATCTCTCAGAGCCATAAGAGATGGACCAGACCCTGCGGTACCGATCTGTCCTCCTACCTGCGATCAATGCTGCGAAAATGGGCGCACCCTTCAGCGACTTATTTCGAGAAGTGTAGTTATCCACTCGAGAGCTAAAATAGTCATTTTGGCGCAACGTGATTCACTGACCCCGCGATGACTATCAGCCACTCAGTAAGGGCATCAGCGCTCACCCTTTCGTCAGCAAATATCATCTATCAGCCAAAACTGCCAAGTGATTATTCCTCCAAGAACGGGACAAGAAGAGCCGGGATAAATCAATCATGCCATAATGATCATGGGCCTACTGGGGCGGGATGCGCAGTCCAATAGGTTTTGCCTGTCGCCACCACGTGCTACAGCCCCAATGCTAACATACTTGATGAGATTAAGAGCAAGGATAAGGAGCTGGTAGTTGAGGCTATTATTCGCGCTTGGCTCGGTAATGGTAATCTGCCTTGTCCACAAAATTGCTCTCGGCATATAATAGATGGCAGCGCAGGATCCGTTGAGATAACATGAGAACCAATCTAGCACCTGGAGAATGACAAGTTTGTTAGCAGTTGTGAAAGCTTGTAAAACCCTTTGATATTCACTCTGGGTCAATTAGCCTTGAGCCTTTAAGAGACGGAGATATCTACCCAGCTTTGGACTTTGCCACTCATCAACTACCGAGAAGCCTTTGGGTTTGATCAGTCTAGCTTCATATATCTCAACCGCAATTGGGTCCCAGTAGGGAGCTACAGGCTCTAGAAAGTCTAGATGCTCAATTGGGTTGCCACCGTGGACCTAGCCTACGCCGTAGGGCTGAGCAGGAGGGCGCAGTTGCACTGTGGTCCAAGGCCGGCTCAGATTTAGACCTTAAGCTGAAAATGGAGCTAGACTAAGCTTTTCTGCCATGGTTAGGGTGGGGAGTGGAGCGCGCACTGTTCTTATTGGTCCATCTCGTCAACGGATATCCTTTTGATGAAAGTGGCCATGGATCTTTTGAGCTCACCAAGGTTGTGAAAGTTCATAGTCTCACCCGTTAACATTCGGGAAGGAGCATGGCGCTTCCAGGGTTGGAAGAAGAAGGCCCTGAGCTTGAAGAAAGAAAGACATCTATAAGAAGAGACCATCGCACCACGACAGTCATACTCTTTTGTATCTTACTCAATATCATAACAACACAACATCAGCCTATAAGCATAAACCCAAATTTCCCTTTTTTTTTCTTCCTTCTTTTTCCTCTTCCCTATTTCCTTCATCTATTCTTGCTTTTCATCAGCCGCATACCACCGCCGACTTAATAATAACCACTCTCGCCTACTCCTCATATTAGTACCACTATCCAGAATGCATTCTGTCATCTTCGCCCTTTTCGCCATTGCTGGTCTCACCACCGCCAGGCCCACCGTTCAGAAGCATGCTGAGTGCCCTGGTTCCGGGCACTACTACGTCTGCAGCACCAACGGCTTCCGTGGTTATTGCAGTTCCGACCCTTGCGGCAAGTCCTGGTGCCCCGACTTCAAGGACCGCACTTGTGAGCCTATCAGCATTACTCCTCGCTGCAACACCCCAACCCCGTCGATAACTACTCCTCGCTGCAACACCCCAACCCCGTCGATAACTACTCCCGGCTGCGATACCAGCACCTGCGTTCCTAAGAACGATTATTGCTCCTCTGGCACCGGTTACTTCCAGTCGTGTTCCAATGGGTTCCGGGGATGCTGCAAAAAGGACGCCTGCGCTCAGAAAACACCTGTCTGCCCCTCCAACTAAGACCGCTTGCAAGCTTGGACATACACAAAGACTCGCTAGCAACTATTACACAGTACAAGAGAGATAGAACTTCGGAATAGACTTCAATACTATGTGGTTATATGGTTTGACAGTATTGGATTTCAATACTCTTTTTTTGGTAGCGGTTTTGGTCTGGTTGGTGCGATTTTTAAACCAGTAGAGGTTCTTGTTTGTTTTTCTATAGATAGACTCTATCTAACTAATAAATTCACTCATTTATATGACTAGAAAGCTCTCTAAGTGCCGGCGAACTTTTTATTCACATTACTTACAATACTAGAGACTTACCTTTCCAATTAGACTTGGCGCTAGAGAGCTTCCCTTAATATCTAGAGATTCAATTTCTTGGTGAATTCAGTCTCCGAAGCCTCCTCTGCTGCATTATTTGGCATCTTGGGAACTTAGGGCGCGGGAAGCCCATGGAATCCCTCGACCAGTTTTGCCGAACGAAGCTGTATATCTGAGTTCACGCTCTCTCGTTCGAAGGGTATAGGGCCTGCCCCTCAAAAGCCTCTCTATACCTTTCTTGTCTACTATAGAGTCTTGAAATGCGGGGAAAGCAGTCCTCCCTAGTGATATGTTTTGAACCAGCCCTCATCTTCATAATCTTTAGTCCTACAACTACTCGAACGGGACAAAGCAACCGTTATCGAGTGGTTAGGATATGTAAGCTACGTGAGCAGGCATGAAATGGGTGAGTGTCTTATTGTCCTAGCGTTATAGCTTAGGGTCGGTCGACTGATAACTTTCGTCCTCACCAAGGATTAGGAGCCAATATCTCCCGATTGATCAACCCTCACTTAGTCGACTGGAAGGCTGCCTTCTTCGTACTAAGTCAGGAGTCGACATCGATATGTAACTACTACGAACCGCGGGACCGGCGACCATTGAGTGATGATACTCCGAGATTCTGTATTCTATTCTTGGTTCCCAGGATGGATAATTTCGGCCTTGTGCACTTTTGAGTCAGCGAGTAGTGGTTAAGCTACATATTCCAGGTCACTAAGTCACGGACGAAATTATATACATGCTAATAATGTATTCGGGAACGGCCTTCTCCTTGATGTCCGTCGGCTTGCGCGACTCAGCCGTTGTATCGCATCTGGAAGGGACCTGCGGTTGTATCGTTGACGCAAGGTAGTGGTTGAGAATTTGTAGGTGGTATCAGCACCATTTACATGCAATCGAGGGCTATTTTAGATGTCTTAAAGGATAAAAATGATAGTGGCAACATTGTCTGAATGTGGAGTTCCCTCTGGTTGAAGGATTTGGGTTGAAGGAGAAGAGATCTAGAGTGGAAGATTGGCCGCTCGTTCATCACATAAATTGCGTACTTTAAGCAATTTAACTGCCTAATAATATATATTTTTTAAAATGTTCTTTTATGCCTTTAATATCGCCCCCTGTGTTCCCGCTAAAGCGTCGAAAACCAAACTTTGGTTTATAAGGATCGTTGTTGTGGTGAGGTTCCACGTAGTTGAGATCAATTTGAATACCAAATCGAATTTGTGTACTCTTGTCTGCGAGGGGACAGTAGGTGATACATGGGGGCAGACTACTCACACTGTATCACCCACTTCTTTGTTCGACGTATAAAAGTGATCAGCACCGTACTCAGTGGGTCCATTTACCAGTTGACTTTCATCAGCTACTGGAATGCTCGAGTCCATAACATTCCCTTCCAGCCTCCAAGGGCCCACACCAACGCTCCCAAGTGCTATATGCAGCAACCAGAACTTGCCGTCCATTTCCCATGCAAGCTGCCGCGACTGCCCAGTGTGGGTTACCCAGTGCCGCCGACCTACCTTCACGCACCGCTCTAGAAGCAGACTTGTCAAGATGATACAGAGGCTGAGCGCGAAGACGAGTATCAACTTAACAAAACTGAAATTCTGGAGGCGGCCGGTTGTGGCAATCTTGTGGGTATGACAAAATGTGCGCGCAGCATCACGCTCCGGTCCCAGGGGCAGGTCGTCAAGCGGCTTGTGGACCAGAAAGCCGCCGTACATCGCTGGGCTACTTAGGTCGATCTGGCCGAGGAATCGAATAATATGGGCTTGCAAGAGAGCAAGCCCAGTTTCGAACCAGAGGGTAGCCTCTTTCTGCCACTGATCAGGTGGAAGAGATGTGGAGATTATATCGCTATAAGTTTGGTCCCTTGCTAGAAGACCTAGCAATGAGTTATATCCAGTCAATTAAAACTGTTCTTTTACTACCAAGTGTGGAATATCGACTTACCTGCTGCCCCAAGACTTGCCGGGCCTAGTGACGCAATATTGATAAGGCCCAGGAGCATTGCAATACGGTGAAGCATCATCCGCTGCTGGATATTGAGTTCCAAGTCCCCGGCTTCCCATAGCGCAGTAGAAGTGTCTGTAGTATTTGTACATTTCCCGGCTCTCGGATTGCATAGCTGTATCTGCTCCAGGCAAGCCAGAGTGTTGAAGTAGTTGTTTCCAAAGTATCGAACATCCTCGTCAACGTCCCTGTGGATGCTAGAGCCGTTCGCCCAGAACAGTGGATCATAAACTGGTTCAGGATAGGCTACAGAGTTCTGGCTGATGAGGCAAAGCGACAGGTCTGTGTGCGCGCGGTTGAATGGCCATGCCCAGCCTTCGGACTTGAGTGCTCCAGGATAAAATCCACCCCTAGAAAATTAGTGTCTAGTAATGAGATAGGACGTTGGAACAAAGATGAAAGCAATAATCAGGACTTACGAAGCAGAATAACCATTCGTGGTCGATTTGTTACTTTGGAGGATGAGAGGAATAGAAGAACTCACGTTGAGCAACTTCTGGAGTTCAATCACAACTATACCATCTCCTATAGTGCTCGTGACAAGGTCGCCTACATTTACAGGTGAGCACGTAACTTTCTTCCTGAAATTGACACGGTCCTTAGCCCGTGCATTGACTCTAAGGTGAGTATGTGAGTCCAGCATTCCCGAGTCTAAGGCCATGGCGATATTCAGCGATGACGTATTGTTCGAGAGATATCTATTCTTCCCCCAGAATGGACATGGCTCCATTCTAACGGTGTATGGAAGCTTCTTAACCGAAAACCTTGAGCTGGCGGCTGACAAGAGTTTAGTATCTGAGTAGAATTCCTTCGCATATAGCTGCGCGTCCATAGCATTGTCCGTTATGGCGTGGTGTTGAGAAAAGGGATTCTGTGCCGTTTCTGTATATAAGGAATGCAACTTGGTCTAGTTGAATTCCCAGCTGCCGCATTCTTCGGGAATCGCTAGAACCCTAATGGCTTCTTCACTGCGAGTCGCCACATTGGAGGCGAAGATGCCAGCGAGGTTGGTGAGCACTGATAATAGTGTAGCCAGGTACATAAGCCGGATAAGTTGTCTCTCTAGTAGAGATAGCCTCCCGCCCCAGGCACGAGATAAGGAGAAGGCGTTATTCATGGCCGAGAAAGCCGTAACGTTATTCCGCAATAGCGTCTGGATCTGGAGCTGGACTGGGTTAAATTGTGTCTTGTGGCTGATCTGGGACTGGTGAAGACCGTAAGCCATAATAGTCCATAAGCGCGATCCAGCTAGAGAGATTAGGAGGGTCATTGCGGAGATAAGATATGCCCCATAACGTATACGAATCGTCAGTATTAATTGACCAAGGCCATCCTCCGAATAGTCGCGCCAGAGACCCTCATACGGCACGAGTTGGATCATAGTGATTGGGGATGGTGAAAAAGGAGAATAGGGCGTTTTGCTTGTGGTTGTAACTATCTGGCTTTGAAGGACGGCTCCGCCATCTAGGTAGATATAGGCCTACTATGCCTCCCTTAAGATTATTCCCCGTTTCCTGCCGAAGCGCGTTGACAAGCTGATGGTTAGTCATGTATATCGACTGTATTAGGCCGCTTACGGATCGTTGGGCGAGATTGGGCCTTGGGAGCGCAGTTAGCTGTTAAAGGTGGTAGCCTCATAGACCAATCACCATGTGGGCGGTAGGGTTACACTCTAACACGGGCGGCACATTATCATTGCTATCAATAAGAGGCACGCTCGTCAGCGTGGCGCCACCCTGGCTGATATTGAGGATGTGGGCGATCAAGTTGACGCCGAGCACTACGATACCCCGGACGATTTGGCTGCTTGTTATACCGGCCGGATAGCGACTGACTACGATGTTACTATTACCTTGTGAACTGACGCGCTAATATTCGACGTAAGTTACGGTGCTGATAGAACTTGAAAGTGGTGGAAATATGTGTTAGTGTGTTACTCTTCTCTGTACTAAAACGGGGAACGGCTACGATTGTGCTGCGGCGTGTTATATAGGTGAACTTAAAATATTTATAGACCTAAACTTTAATGTTTCGATAAAAGCTGTTACATGTATGATTCTACAAGTATATTCTCTGCATAGAACCGGAGAACAAAGCGAGATAGCATGTTATGGTTTACCTAGTTCTACACATACTAGGGTTGAAAGCTACTCCACTTAATCCCGGAGCTTAAATTTTGGCGCGTCGTGTGGCGCGAGTTAGTATTACGCAGAAAGACAATCCTTACAATTTTTACAATCTCTTAGTTGAGTGGAAATCGGCGCGGCTGTGAGCGTTGTGTTGCGAAATGGACGCGATTGCTGATGAAATTCTGGTCGTAGGTGGGGATTCTGTCGCTGCGATGCGTCGGTCTTCGAGACCTGCGAAGCCGACGGCAAAATTGCAGGAGAAGCTGCAGGCGGTTGACAAGAAGACTGGTGCAGTAAGGAAGATGGGACCGCACCAACTGCGAGAAAGTGAGAATGAAACTGAGAATGGGCTGACCAAAAGGGCCGGAGAACTACAGAAGATGGAAGGCGCGATGGACAATAACGCGTTGCTTATGCAGATCATGCTTTGAGCAATGCTCCAGGAGACGTTGACTCATTTGATGTGTGAACAGAAGAAGATGCTCGAGTCTTTAGTAGGTATGATGAGGCGCTTGTCGTGGAGCTCTTGGGAGCTCATCTGGCTGTCAATAGCGTAGAATAGCTCCTTGGAAATACGATGCTCTTCTTTAATGCTGAAAGATTTCTGCATAGATCCCGGTAAGGTATAATGGTATTAAAGCTTTGTGTATAGGTATGCCTTGATTAATGCAGTTGGCTAGTGACTAAGACTGCCTTTAACGAGTTTCTATGGCTTTCTTAGCTTCTTGTTAAGGGTAAGTGTCTCGATGGCTGTGTTTGTGAATGGATATACGTTTCACGCTGTAAATACTTCCTTGACACTGGAGTAGAATTGAGAGTAAAGAAGACCAGCAGCACGGCGTAAAGACCGCTTTTCAGTCTCGATGGTTAAACTCCCAGTATCCCGAACTATGCTAAATGGATAGAAGACCTGCTTTTGGGTCCCTCGATCGTTATTAGACCTATTCCTGACCTGAAAGGCATATGATTCTGAGCAATATCGCCGATAGAGTAGTGTTGAGATAGTGTGGCTATGGTGGTCCGATCTGCTGGTGGCTGGGATGTGGATAGTATGTAAGGAGCTGTGCTCCTCTCGGACACATGTAACTTAGAACTAACAACAACACAATTAACCCGTTTTTGCTTTAACAATAAGGTATTCTTATTTACGAGTATCAAAATCACTCTTTACATCCCAGCAAGTATAGGACTCTTGCGATTGGGTGACTAGCTAGCTTATTATCTACATTATGTCTAAGGAAAGCTCAGTGCGTAATACATACAACTTACGGGGTTCGTCATCTTCGCTGTCCGAGCTGTCACTAACATGATCGTCTCCTCCCAATTGTAGTTGTTCGACCAAGTACAGTATATGCTGCATTATCTTTACCTTGTTGGATCTTAGACGTAAGTTGTATACTTCCTGACGTTGTAGTGGCGGGTACTGCAGAATGCGAAATACGAAGCTGATGAATCTCTTTTATATTGCCAAATATCTCTTGAAGCTTGTTATGAGCTAAAATCCGTGCGGCCAAAAAGCATCTTTTGCGAATGTGTTTAGCCAACAGCGAGAGATATACGGCGTACGATCGAGTGTAGCTCTTGCCCTGTTGAACATCAAGTCTAGCCCGTGAAGGATGATCTGCAGCTGAGCCTTAGTTTCGGCAGAGCTCTATAAAGGGAACCCTTGCAATTTGCTAAGCAGATACGGTAGTTTCTACTTGGTTGTAAGGCTGGTTGCTTAGCCGTGGCGGCGATGATTTTGAGTGATCTGTTGCGGAATAGCTCGGCCTAGTGGGTGTGTTGGAGCCATGGGGTCATCTCGCTCGTTCCAGCAACCGCGATACGATCAGTTTTAGTACTTTTGAATGGCCTTTTTATAATTTGAATATCCCAACTTCGAGATTGATACTTCCGGATGGCTTGAGAGGGTGATGGAAATGGAACTCTCCAACTGCTTAAAGCCCGTATCCCTGAACGTGTAGGCGGCCAGGATAAATACGTTGTACGTGCGTTGATGCGTTCAGGTTATTTAAATGGCTTGAAGTTGAAACTCTTTGATGGGGAAAAAAGCAAAGTTGACCAATGAAATGGCGAGATCACCACTCTGGCTTACACTTTGCTGGGGTATGTTATTTAGAGTCCTCTTTCAGGTGAAAGTGGGATGCGGGGTAGTTACAGGGATTGCCAGCCAATGGCATTGTAAAGATTCCACTTTCAGTGAAAGTGGGAGATTCGATAATGATGTAGTAGTAGCGCTACCGCGCGACCTGCCGTCAGCGGACTTGCAGGCCTATGCATCCAATATCAACATCCCCAAGGTACTACACAATGACTTTCACAGCGTGATAAACAATTCACCGAATTGGACAGCGTCGTAACAGACGACTAGCCTTTTCGCTTAGCTGCCGGTGGCCCGTAGTCTGCATCCAATGCGTGGTACTTCCGCGCAACAGCATCCTCCTCCTTAGAATACTTTGCCTCGTCCTCGGATCTTAGCTCTTCCGCGGAACTGGACGACCATCTGCGCTTCCTTATTAGCCGTTGCCTTGATTTGACGCTGTCGTCTGGGCGGGTGGGTTCCTGTTCCTTCTGCCGCTGCTGGGCGTGTTGGGCGTGTTGGGCAAGTTGGGACAATAGGATGTTGATTGTGGCGGCGGGCTAAGTCTTGGATAGTTCATCTGTAGTAAAGTCGCGGATGTTAATCGTTAGCGACTGGTCGGGATTCAAGGCGTTGCTATCGGATGAGCGGAACGGCTATTGATACATATTAGCGCGGTTTAAAAAACACCGGGTGATAGTAAGTTCACCAGCTCGTGGACGTCCTCAAACGTTTCCAAGTTGAGGCCATCTTTGGACTTGGTAAACTTGGGACGCTAGAGAGATACTGTGGATGGCTTGCTACGGTAGTTGAGATTGACACCAATCACAAGCTTGATGTTGCCGTTTGAGTAAAGAATGTAGTCTTGCGCAAGTTTCCTTAGATCTTTACTATCCTGAGAATACGATACCTCAACTACTATTCCAGGATACCTTGCCCTAGGGTAATGGAACTGAATATCTGGCTTACGCTTAATTGGGCCATTCTCGTTATCCGTCTCGGCAAGGAAGACGCGGGAACCTAGGGCGCTTATGACTTTTTCGGCAAAGGGTTTTGCCTCGTCACTACGGTTGCTGGCAATCTTGTTCAATTCTTTGCAGATCTCGTCTCTGAAATAGGTGGCGAAGTAGTCATGCGTTGGTGAAGGCATACGAATCGTGAGACGGCTGCGCTTAGGTTCGTAGTCGAATCTTCTAAAGGTTTGCTCGATCTTTGTATAGAGTTTGCGGTACTGTTTCTGGTCGAGAGTGAAGTACGCGAATTCTGGAACGTCACGCGTCTCTTTGTGTCTTTGAAGAAGGTCAGGGAGTGGGTAGTCACTATCGTCGCCGTCAACGATGTCGATGTCGATTTCCTTCACAGGGCGTTCTGCTGTTGCTGGCGGGGATGGGGGGAGAGGGCTTGACTTGTCGGGCGGAGTAGTACTGAGTATAGCCATAGTTGATGTGAATTAATGTCGATGTCAGATCTTCATCTTGGTTCATGGCTGATCTGGTCGTGACATGTCAGATTTTCGCCCGCGAATGTTGGTGTTGATTGTTGATGTTTGTTTGGTTTGCGCCGGAGCGGACTTTTGTTCTGGCGAGAGATCCTGATTTGGTTTGTCAGCAATCATCAAGCGAGCGCGATTTGTTCCGTCCCGAGATCCCCACTCCCACTTAGCATATCTTATCATTTGCCATCTAAAGAGCAGGGATCGCCCGCGATAGGTGGAGACTCTTCGTTTTTTTTTCGTAATTTGATTGGCTGGATTCTTCCAAGCAGGATAGAAAACCGACACCCTAAACCTACCTACTCTACTTGGTCTAACTTCGAGGCAACAATGAAGTTCCGATCCGTGGAAGAAAGTGACACCGCGCCGACTTCTCTTCCTTCTCTTCTTTCTTGAGTCAAGGCTTCAAATACCTGCTGGTAGTCTTTCGTACTGCCATTAGCAGCAACGACACGCCAACGTGACACGTGCCCCTCCGAATTTCCTGACATCGTACTCCGGCGTGCCCTGGGTCTTTTTTTTTTTTTCTCTCTATTTCTTCCATTCCACAACCCTTTTTCTGTCTTTCTTCCTTGTAATAGTGAGAACAACTTATTGATAATAATGAAACCATCTACACTTAGATGTAACAATTAGCTGTACTGACAGCATTTATTTAAGAGATTGGGCATTCTATTATCATCCCACAATTAAGCTTTACTAACTTACAAGTTTCTTTTTAGAGATTTGATTGCTTATTGCAGCTAAAACGGAGTTCGTAGGTTACCCCAGATTTAGTTCGTCGGTTGCCCCATGTCATGCTAGCGCCGTTTGATTTCTCACCAAAAATAATTCGTCGGTTACCAAACGACGCGGCCCATTCGAGCTCCATACCAGCCTTGGCGGTCCATTCTCTTGCCCGGCGATTTCTGTCGGCCTTACTGAAAGGCAAGATGACCTACCATTAACAATGCTCCTCGAAATCTATGCAGCCAGGCGTCAGACGTGACCTAAAGACAACAACAATCATCTATTATGTCTCTCAAAAACCTCAGCTGGAGTCAAAAGCATCGGAAAACTTTGGCTTAAACTTCCTTGTTAGTCAATAATTGGCTCAACGCAGCCGCTGGTACTGGCCACTCTCAAGTTCATGGAGAGGAGGAGAGTGGGGAATTGTAACGGACCTAGAGGCAACGCTGAAGATGCTAATACAATGCCTTGTTAAGCGAATACAGTCGAGTTTCATCTATCGAACTATAGGTTTTTTATGCTTAGATAGTGAAGTACTAAGATGCTATTGGCGCTAGGGAAACAATAAGAGCTTACCATCATGCTCCCCATATTCTTGCGTTTTCACTTCGGAACAGATCAGCCTACGGCTTTGCGGACTTTCGATGGTGACCTGTTATTGACTTCATCCATGTTGATAGACATCTCCTACACACTGGAATGATATGGTGTTTCTAGACTAGTTCACCGCCACCCCGTACATCCCTAGACCCCACACACCTAGAATAGCTTCACATCGCAATAAATAGTCAACTTTAATTAATTATACAGCTATGCGTATTTATTAGATTGCTCTGAGACTCTGGGTACTGTTCAAGGAACGTGCTATCTGCGCTCTGTGTTTTTGGCGGATTTCTTTTACGTCGTTTTTGCTTGTTTCCCTCAACGGATTTCAATACGTTCATTTCCGCCCGATCTCGTGCAGTTATGATCTGTTCAATGTGACGCAAAGCTTGGTTGGGGTCAAATTGAACGGGGACTCCACCTGTAGGCTGCTTTGCTGCTGCTATCAGTACAGCTTTTTCCTCTTCTAGACGTTGTATATGACTGTCCTTCTCATCAATACACTTCATAGCCTTCCTCATTATACAGTTGAAGTCGCGAATTGACGGAATTCCGTCTATTTGAGAAGCTTCCAGCTGCTGTTGAAGATCATGACTTCCCTGAGGGGTTCTCCAGATATCATCTGAAAATACCCGGCTTTTCCTTGGTGTTGTAGGCCCTTCAAATCCCTTGCGTTTCTTCTCTTTGGGCTTCAACGCCTCTATCGCTTTTTCCACCTTAAGGGGACAAGTTCCTGATGATGAGAAACCGCTTATAATGTTCCTGCGATTTAGGGTTTTATTTGAAGCTCTCCCATAGGCTTGTATGAACATTCGTTGCTGGTTTGGTAATGTTGCTTCCTATGACGCCCAAAATCGGGTCTCTTGACGATAGTATGTCTTCAACGGTGAAAATACCGCTACATCAAGCGGTTGAGTAATGTGTGATGAATGTGAGGGTAACCAAGAGAGCCAAATATTATGCAATCACGCCTTTTTCATCAATTCCGCTGTAATGTGTGACTTATGTTGGTCCATAACTAACAGTCTCCATTGTGAGGAATCCGGTGGCTCTGTCTCAGGGATAAAGACTTCCATGAACCATTTCATGAAGATATCTGCATTAGACCAACCGCTAGGACTCGTAGTATACTTCCAATCCGAAAAAGCCTCAGGAAACCACTGTCCTTGGAGATTTTCCCCAGTAAAGATGATACATGGCTTGAGACGTTGACCGTCAGCAGATGCAGCCTCAATAATCGAGCTCCAAGTCGAGTTGCCAGACTTTATACGCTCTGAGACCGGCGTCAAGACCGTCCCGGCTACTACGCCGCCGTTGGTTTCTCCAAGTTGGACCCCGGTCTCATCGACGTTATATGTATGTTGACGGGGGATGCGTTTATTGTTGATAACCCAGTTCAGACCGTCATAGTACTCCGTCAGGGACTTCTTCGTCACGCAGCGCTTTCTTGCGTAATCTATGACTCGCGATAGCTTCATTTCGATATCCGTATGGCGTGCGACGAATCTGTCAACCCAGTTCTTGCCGAGATAACATATCCCTCCGTTGACTGACGCCAAAGACTCTGCGAAGTCATGGATCTCACGCTTCGTCAGAGGTTGGAATGCCTTCTCTCTGTCCAGAATATAGCTCACTAGGTCCTTCTCTTGCTGTACAGTTAGGGACATCTCTTTCTGATGTGCTGTGCGGATGTCCTGGCCGCCGTCGCAACGATCCTTCAATGATGAGGGACTGAACCCGTGCTTTCGCGCTGAAGCTCTCAAACCGATGTTTCTGGCGTCCTCTACAGCCAATGACATTCTGTATTCATAATCTGATATTGGTGATTCCATTTCTGAAGTTAGAAAAAAAAACGGATTTTCTTTCAATTATTTAGATAATAATATTGAAGCTTGTTGTGATGACGCGTTGATGGTGTTGAGGTGTGCGGGGTCGAGGGGTGTACGGAGTGGCGGTGAACTATTCTAAATGAAATCGTCTAGAGATATAAACCAGAGAAAAACTCTCACATCAATAATTAACAACAAAGGTTAATAAAATATATTTTCACCCAGCACTACTGTGCAACATGAACAATACGTTATTCTTGGGAGGAAAGGCAGCGTCGGACGGTAACAAATGGGCGCTAGGTATGCAAGCAGTATAAGCGACGATCAAATTTGCCATTACAACGGGGAGGCTCGACATAGACCAGAAGGCCCTCAGGCACACAAATCATTGAGATCGAATCCTACTATCATCATACAATCTCATTTTGACAGACTATATTTCAATTGTTGAGGATAGGAGGCTGAATACTTGGAGAAATTGGCCTCCAAGCAGGCCTATCATGGCATGTACATCGGTTGATAGCCAATATAGGTAATGATTGCTACAGCAGGTGGATCATTGTGGTTCGACCCGGGTATAAGAATAATGCCACAAAGCGTCGTCTTAAATCAGGACAACATAAGGGCATAATCATGCAAGGTAATCCTCCTAACACATAAAGCGGCTTCAGAGCCTCGAGGTCAATCATAGACTGTCAAGCCTGCTGCTTGGCAGCTGCATCGACGGATCGTTAACTTCAATCTTCGGTCCATAATGATCATAAACGGCAGTGGCGTACGCGGGCAACTGTCTGATAGTCGCGCCTTCGATCGGAGGGTTATTATTTGACCACTGCTCCTGTTGGGCCTGAGTGGATTTCTGAGGGGGGTGATCAGCTGTAGGCGCGTGAAGCGGCTGCGCTTGAGAGTCTACTAGCTGTTGGGACTGGCTCATAAGGTGTTGCATAGGATGCTGATAATGAACGATGGACTGTTGAGGGTCTGCCTGTGCATATTCCGGCTTGTTTCCAGGCAGATATGCGTAAAAGTATTCCTGAGGAATGGGACTGGAAATCGACGTTGTGGAAAAGGTACTGGGGTTACTTTGAATCGAGGCTGCGATGGCCAATGTTGAATACGGCAACTCCATAGGAGGTCTTTCCACATGCTTAGGAAGCTGGTAATGAGGTTGCGCAGCGTTAGTCATCGTTACAACACCCGGATTGCCCTGCTCGGTAACATAGTATATTTGACATGGCATGGTCGTGGTTCGACGGAGTGTTGGAGCACCGACATAATAGTTGGGTATGGGTTGGCCGTGGAACTCTTGAGGCGCATTTGAAGGGATGTCCTGTCGATTGGCGTATTGGTGTGGCGCATGCTGTCCGTTGACTGGTTGCTCAAAGTTGGCATACGAAGTTGCGCGATATAACGGGCCGTGCGGAATCTCTTGGTATTTAGAAACAGTACCAAGAGGTGACCAGGTCATTGCGGAGTGCTGGGGGGTTGAAGGAGGCTCGTCCTCTTTTGCATCTGAGCAGCAATCGTGTAGGACGTCGTTGGGACTCGTTCCTTGCTGGTGCAATCTGCGTTGATGTTCAACCATCGTACCTTTTCTACAGAAGCTACATCATATGTCAGTACAAGGGTAGACCAAGACGTTCCTCATCTTACCTTTTAGAGCAACCATCATAGGCACACTTGTATGGACGTTTGCCCGTATGGACACGTCGATGACGGGCGAGACTTGAGGACTTTAAAACTTGATTAGCGTTCTATAGAGTTATAAACATTAGTCAAGATGTACATCAGAGAAACGCTTTCCGCAATTATCATGTTGGCATTGGTGCGGCTTTTCTCCGGTATGTGTTCGGATATGAACGGTCAAGGCACTTTTCTGGATGAAGTTCTTTCCGCATCCCAAGATCGAGCATGCGTAAGGCCGCTCATTCGTGTGGATTCGATAATGTCTTTGCAGATCACTCTTACGGTTGAAACTCTGTGCCAACTATCAGCTCACGACTGGGGCTCTGAAGGTGAAGACGATGTACCTTTGTGCAGGATTGCCAATCACATTGCAATGAAAGAGCGGTACGCTCGTTCTCAACTAACTCCATGACTTCCATATCTACGTTTGGGAGGCTTCGACTGGATACTGAAAGGGAATATAGTGATGTTGCTGGTTATGGCTTAATCAAGTAACGCCAACCACCATCTGTTCATAACATACCAATAATTAACTGGATGCTGAGTAATTTGAGGATTCAGAAGGGAACATTAGATTGAGCAGCCACCAGTATGTTGCTGGCTCAAGACGGTAAAACGAAGTCAGCGATTCGACAACGTCTTAAGATAAGGTGCGGCAGTCGATTTGGCAGATACTGCTCGAATTCTTGAACCAGAAGGATGAATATTGAGCTTAAACTGACACTTTGCCAGCCCTCGGCCTCTTGGCATTGGCGCTCGGACTTGTGCCGACCCTGACATATCACATCACGCATCGTTCCGTCTCATTAACCTGCCATGTTGGTTACAATATGGCTATTACGCTACGCTTAAAACAAAGGCTGAAAGAGGGGGCGGAATCAGGCACCGGCACCGGCATCCAGAATAGCCTTTTGCAAATGCTTAGGATACAGACGAGGCACACCGAGCTGAACTAATACGGTATCAAACATGAACCGTGGTTAGGGGGAAAGAAAACACCGGACTCGGGATCTGCGATTTTGGTGGATTTTTCGAAAGCGAGTCCGCCGAATCCCCCAGGCCGTTGCCACGGGAGCCCAGTGAGCTGTGTGGCTATTGATAATCTGCAGACATATATTGGAGGCCATGATGGACCATGACGCGGAGCGTATGTATGTTTCGCCGTAACAGGATAAAGCACGAAGCCACAAGTCCACGCTTGCACTGTTTCTCCGGAGCCTCGTCTCCCCCTCACTTATAGCTAACCCTGGTCTGTCCCCGCTTGATTGCCGCCGTGCCGTGCCTCGCAATTTTACTGAGATTGGTAGGTTTTATTATCATGGACCTTGGATGTTGTGTTTAGAACGTCATAGGTCGCAACCCAAGTAGAGCATCCAAGGTTACCGCTGGTGCGCTAGTCCTTATTTGCTAATATCCTAAACCTTAGCCAACCGATATAGTGACAGATTTTCGATCTGTATGTCGGTTGTGCCCGCATATGAGACAAACCATTCTGCAGATAGGCTGTCTTGCAGAGCTTTCCAGAAAACGGTTATTAGCAGGTGAAGATTGTTACAGGAGGCTAATTCAATAAGCGAGTCCTCTATTTTGTGGCATTCAGCACTCAGTAATAGCAGGTTTGCCACGTGAAGTGTGACTTCTTACGTATACGGGAGTTGTTCAGTCATGGGCGACGATGGATGTAATGGGGAGTGCTCCAACTATAGATGTCAGAGAAAAGCGTGGAAATGTTACTATTGTCCGATCAATTCCTACCAAACCGGCAGACATTCTTACAAGCAGACCGTAAACCACTCAGCAAGGATCAACTTGTACAACAGACACGCAGCTGGGTTAACCTACTAATCAGGCATAACTCACTTTCACTTGCAAGGTAGCAGATACCTGTCATACGTAATGCATGCATTTATGGCCCTATAAGAAACAAACAATTATTTAATCTTACGCCACAACTGAACTGGAGGGAATTATGACTAAGAAATACTGCATTTTGATGTTCGAAACAGCATCCCATTTTGCAGGGCGATAAAGCCCAAGAATGACTGCATAATGTGCGGTCGAATTACGGAGTTGCATAAATGAGACAACAACGCTAGTATTTGTAAATCAAGTAATATTAGCTTAAACGAACGTACGGCAGAGCTACAAAAGACTAACCACTTTTATCTGTTCTAGTTACAGGCTGGTAGGGCAGTGACCGGGGGTGAAATACCTAGCCTTATGGGTGGTCAAGTTTCTGGGACCACGCTAAGGCGGATAACCCGTATGATGTATCAACATGTGGTAGATGCTGGATACCGGTTACGGAAAAATGTTTCAGATCACCTTCCGCCTCCCCGTGGTGTTTGAGGGGCTTTCATAGTACAGGCAAGCGACAGCAGCGAGGAAGTTGCTAATATATACATACAGTGAGAGAAAGAAGCAGCGTCTGATGGAATAATAGACACCTATATAATAAGATTTGGCTTCTTGGTGTAATCTAGTGCAAAAATGGATAAATACAATAGAATTAACTTCATGATAAGGCGGCATCTCTTTGTCAATAAGTGTCCGATTGAAAAGCAAATATTAGTCTCGGGTGGAGGAGCCCATGCATGCGAGCTTAATCGACACGTTCGCATGCGACATCGCTTTACGCGGGAGATATAGAAGTTACGTATGCGCGTTGACGTTTAATTCGGCGAACTGACACGGAGCTAAGGGAGGGTAAGCTCCGAGCTGCCTTGACCCCTCCCCTGCAGCGGCCAAGATCTGCCATATTTAGTCCTTCTAAAGCTCTGCAAGGTTCACTCTTTAAGACCGAAACATGGGAAATTGAATCCGAGCCACAATATTTGCAGGACCGTGTTCCACCTGCGGTCATAGCGGTGTAAGTAAGGATGACGCTTAATTAGGACGAGGCTGCAGAGTTCTGCAGATCTTTTCCCCACCAACGCATCTAGCCACATTGATAAGGCGGGGCGTTCAAAACTTACCCTGTCAATGCTGCCCAAAGTAGCGGGACGCATAGTTATATCGGAACCGGGCTTAATGGTGAAGATGTGATGCGTCCGTGTCCAAAGCCCCAACTGAAAAACTGAAACCGTTCCTTCTGGACACGGAGGTGATGAAGTTGTTGGTCATCTGTAAGGATGGTTTCCCCACACCATTGGTATGGGAGGCAACTAGCTCCGACATGGAAACTCATTTGTATCCGTACTTAGCAATTATCTAAGCGTAGCGGTAGTGAGAAGCGCCGCACTCCCATAGCCAGAACACTAAACTCCCGCAGAGCTAAGCTAGCGCAACAAGCATGGGCTGTGTTCATGGGTTTCTTAAGTCCTATTCGTTTCCGCTAAACGCCAAATACAGGGAAAAGTCACTAGTGGGTTCCTAAAAGGAAGCCGCTTCTACCCCTGATGTTGTGCGAATGTTTTACCTCGGTTGCGTATTATATAGATGTAAGGATGTGGCGTTGATGCCTTCGATGTTGCTTTTGACGCAGTCAACCGTATCTATATTCTACTGCCATCTATATATAGGCACCCTTATTGGTCTAGACCATTTTAGAACTTGCTAACCTATCTATCTATAAACGGATGCCGCGTCAAGTCATCAAGGAAGCCTTAACTATCAATCCTGACCATTTGCTCTTAGCATCATATCATTTTGTGCCATAGCTAGTGGAGGGTAGGCTGCTCACTGTCAGCTCAATCCTTTCCGCCCCTTCACATCGTACTATCGAGGGTAAGACAGTAGATAGCGATATGGCTCCGCCCAAGCGCCTGTGAAAACCTGGGGCTGCTGCCGGCAAACGTGCTAGTGCATCCCAGACCACCGGGACTGGTGGATGATGGATGGAGGGATTAAGTCTCTGCCGGGATAGTCCAACTATGAAAAACGACGGGATTAATGTCATCGAATGAGACATAATCCCCGGTCGTGGCAACGCCATGACCGGGTATGGTCAGGTAGCCGGGAACGCGGCGCATCCAAACCACTTTCAATATTGCTATTTGCCAACCCTATTAAGTATTAAGCAAACTATTAGCCCCTCCCTCGTTGCATTCCTCGTTATCTTCTAGCCGCTCCATTATTGACCAAAACTGGCCAACACATTTCTGAAATACCTACGATGGATTCCCTTTACCAGATTTATCCTCCGCATACTGCCTACCAGCCCCCTTCATTGCCTCCATTATCGCTGAAGCCTGGCGGTAAGTTAATATACTGTACCTTATTGCTATTTCTCATGACCGCACCTATTGGTGTCAAATTTATTGCCCTTACCGGATGACTGGTTGACTTATTCAGATCAAGCATTGAGGGAATGCAAAGCTCCGCTTCAGGGATTGACTACTAAATATGCGAACCCGATTACCGTCTGTTCAGCCAAACGTGGACAGGCTAGTGATTGTCTGTATGACGAACGTGCAAAGAAGCCCAAGATCTCTCAAGCAAATCCTGAAGTAGACTCCATCAACTTGAGTTCTTCCTTATTGTTACCGAACCCTGGTATACAGATGGACACAGGCAATTCGGCTACTATATCAGAGGATCAGCCACATGCTGGCTTACAGGCAATGTCAGTACTCGAGCTAAAAGCATTAGAACAGTCTGCGCTTGGCGCCTTTGAATACAGCGGCAACGTTGTCGTATTTGGAGAGAAATTATTCCCTGTACCGATGGGTAGCGAAATCAATAGTTTTCTCAAGTTCAAACGCGCCCACCCCAACTCAGGAGGAAAAGCTCAAGTCCTCACCTACCCTCAACGAGCCATGCCAGCGTGTTGGAACGCGGCAGTCCAAAAGCCGTCAGATCGGATCTTGTTGGCCTTCTGTACGTCATACATTGTTTATTGCATTCAAAGCGCTTATTCCCGCGATGGACAACCCAGAGTGTGTTCCGTACTTCTAACGTTTTATTTCCCAATTAGACTGGTTTGCTATCTGCACTGGCAAGAGTCTTATCCCTGAGACGAATCCATGGCTTAACTTTGTCATATTCCAAAATAGTCCGGGAATCCGATGGGCTATCCTGTGCCTTGCTGCCGTGCATCTTCACGATCATGCCCCCGACAGAGGAATTGACGATCGAGTGATCCGCAACCATGCATTCGGCTATCGAGCTATCCAATTACACAAGCGCACTGTTGCCTACCTTCGCAGCCTCCTCGACTGCAAGCAAGGCGGATCATCCAGCGAGATCATTTCGTTGCTGATAATTCTCTCCACTATAGATGCAAGTAATGAATTTCCTCCTGTATCAATTATACAAACTAATCGATTAGACCCTCCGGATCGAGCATCGAATGCAGGCTCCCTTTGAGCCCGCATGGTATCAGGGATTAAGACTGGCGGAGAAGCAGCTTGATAAGATGGGGCAAAAACCCTCGTTCTGGGAGGAAGAATGTTGGAATCAGAAGATTCCCAAGAGTCTGAAAGATACCTTGCCGATAGGCTTTGGAGAGCCCCAACCGACAAGGCAAAAGATTTGTCAACTCACGAGTCATCACGACACATACCCGACAAACCCAATGGGAACCTCACCGACGGACCATCAGCACTCCCACCCGATAAGCCTTCATATGTCCCAGGCCGTCTTGGTCGCTCGAGGAATTATCCTTGCTCAGGTAATGTCGAAACTACCACAGCCAGAAAGGTTTGTTCCATTGGAAGAAAGTCGCCGATTTAGCTGGTTGCTACAGGCTTCATCTGAGGATGTCTGGACGATCCATGGAGGATGCGGTGCTTCGCCAAAACTGCTGCATATCATGAGCCAAATTAATTACTGTGCGGCAAGGTTGCATCAGGATGGTAAAAGTGTTGTGGTGCCCATAACAGCAAAGAAATTACTCCAACTCTTGTATGAGCTAAAACCCACCGGGTCGGCCGAGCCTTTTATTGACCCCACTATGAAGATGATCGAAGGAACAGCTTATGCTTGGCTTCTCACCGCGATCATCTATCTTCAATGCCGAGTGCAGAGGTAGGGAAGATTGTGGATAAACCGTTCTTCCAGATAGTTATGCTAACCAGTTGGTAGGTACCCACCTAGTCACCCATATGTGGGAAGGCATTTAGAAGCCTTAGCCAAATGCATCCAAGCCGTCCCGACATCTGGCCCTCATTTCACTGCAAATGCCCCTATTCTGCCTGTATTCCTACTCGGTTTATTGTCCGCGAAGAACAAAGGAGTTGCGCAAGACTGGTTTGAGAGAGTGCTTCAAGTGCCGGTCAGAAGTGTAAGTCCTACTTTTTAGTACATCTCATAAGTTTCTTTTCTATCCTGCGGTGAATTGTATTGAGAATTATTATTGACTTCCATTAGACTGTTCCTCCCATATACGAAGCCTTGAAGCGAACCTGGGAATGGAAACAGATATGGCCGTCAGCCAAAAAACTACCTTATTTAATCCAAGAAAGAGAGCCTTGGTGGGAGAAGCTAGTTGATCGACTTCTTGTTGAGGCGGGAGGCATGCTATGTTTTATGTAACTCTGCCATCATTCTGTAATCTTCCTTTGATAGTATTCTCTAAGGTATCGCAATCGTTAAGATATATAGGAGTATCTTTACTTCACTATTAGTACAGATAAACAAAGCGGCCAAGGGTAGCTTCGGTATCTCACAGCGCCAGGCCGGTGCCACTATTATATCAAGACGAGACACACCAGTGGAGGCGATAGTGTAGATAGTATCAGGGCGTTTTGTAATATCAATGGTTTGCATTGCCCTAAAAGAGAAGAAATTACAACTTAAAGTGAGGTCATCCGGTCATTATCTAAAGCAGGCTTCCCAGTACGAAGCCCACAAGCTATCTTAGGAAGAGCCACAGGCGAGCGAAAGTTCACGAGTAGCTAATCCAAAACAAAATGTGTTGGTCCATGGTGGATCCGAGTCGCTGGAAATGGAGTTTGAAAGAGGTGTGGCAATATTTCCGTGCCTAGTCTGATTTTGACTAGGGGTCATCGCTCGATATGCGCTACAACTAAGCTACCGATTTAGGCTGAGTGATCTGGCTGGAAAGAGTAACCACTATATGGTTAGCTCGGAAAATGCCGCGAATCTTACTTGGGTAGGGCCTAGTGACCGGCCCCCCTTAGCTTGTGGTATCACTCCGCAAGCTCCGTGCCTAAGCACGGGGGGTTCATTGACTGGGAAAAGGGTCTGCTGACAGGGAAAATTGGGGTACCTCAATTTGGCTGCAAAACCCGCCAAATGAAGGTACCGACTTTCCCTCGGTTAGTAACATAATTCAGACCGGACTAACCCCTCCATCTGCATCTACGGGACAAATGCATCATAACCACAACACCATAATATATCATCAAAATCAGGTATGTTATTCATTCTTTTTCGCAACAACTAAGACATCCTACCTAACTTCAATAGTATCTTTAACTGATACATCATCATCATCTTCTTCTTCTTCTTCTTCT
>QHHG01000295.1:1936-120096 GCA_004367055.1 Fusarium sp. NRRL 66335
TTGTCCCTCTACAACACGGGATACTATGTGCAGCCTGTATCTGTATCTGTATCCGTATGTATATACGTATGTAATTTGTGAGCGGTGACTGCGCAAATTTCCTGATGAGGATCAGGGGACGGAGGCCACAGTTGGTAGTTGACAGTGTTTCGAGACGGGATCCTCCACTCTTTTTGCTCTTTTCAACCTTGCGTGATGATCTTTATGGGTTTCAATCGCTTGGCGGCATCAAGATCCGGTATCGTCCCGTCCTTTGTCGACACTGTAACTTAAATTCGATCTGAGACTGCCTCCTTGATAGTAGGGGTAATCTAGGTATGGAGGCAATCAAGTGCTCCCTTTTCTTCAAGGTTCTTGGCCCTGTGGTGATTTAGACCACGAAATTTCTGTAGAATTGATAATGCATCATCAGTATCCGTCCATGTCTGCGTTGGTCCTCGGATGATTTCAACAGCCTCGTACATAGAGTAACAACAAGCCTTTATCCAGATCTTCGCGCGATTGCCTCATTCAGTGAGACGACGTAACCTTAGTCTACTGTAATGTGCTGCGAGCTCCGCATACGCAGCAAGTACCCGTAGCTATGGATGGATGAATATTCGATATTCAATTAATGTCCGCTCTGTTTTTTTGTTCTGTTTGGCCTACTCAATTCAATGTCCGCCGTTATCCTCGGCTTCTTCTGTTACTATCTTGGCATGGCAGTCCTATGGATGGATCATTCTGGAGTATCACGAACGCCTTCCTTTCTCGGATGTAAAACATGATGCTTCCATTTTTCTCGGGCTCCGTAGATCCCGTTATATCCAGACGTTGGATACAAAGAAGCTACCTCCGTGTTGTCGGGTCGGACTCACGGAGTTTAATTACGAGCGAGGGAAGCGCCACATCCTTTTTGTACCGCGCTTATTAGATTGAACATGCTCCCGTCTGCATCTGCATCATGATCCATTAACGAAGCTTACAAAGATGAATGCAGGTTCTTAATCACATTGACTCATTCTTATTCGGCCAGAAGCGGCGACGCCGGTACGTTGCTGTATACCATCGTGTCTTTTGTACATCTAAATGGCCTCTGACAACGATGGACTACCTAGGTACGGTCCCACTTCCATGGATGGATGGCAGGTGATAGAAATGCACTAATATCGACGTTTCATGATTCAGCCCGACTCCAAGCTGAATTCGATCAAGTCAAAAGTCTGTGCTATTTCCGTGCCTCTGGCAGAGTTTTCGGATGCACAAAAGGCAGTGTTTTGTGTTCTTGCAGCGTTACATTCAAGACTACATGTCTTTATGCATGTAGATTAGTCCCCATCAATGAAGCTGTACACAGATCTTGGATATCTGTATTCACTAGGTTTCTACTAGGTATGGGTACTACACATGTACTGCACATATTAACGTCCACAATTGTTCCCCCTTGTCCTGGCTCAGGAACACGACTGCCTGCCTTCTCCCTGTTTCGTCAACTTTAGAGGACCCTTGTTAGGGGTCTCCTCTCCTGAGCCTACCGTCTGCAGGTCCAAATTTCCAGAGGGGAAAAAACTATCAGGGGTACGAGTTAAAATTCACAAGCACATCTACAATAATTAGAGCAACTACCACCTATTCTGAACCATACTTAACACCCGTTATACCGTGGACTAGAGATGGAAGAAGGGCTTCTTCATAATCCATTTTACATGTCTCGCGACTTGGAAGCCAGCCATGTTTTACTAAGGCACTGAACCAGCGATATAGACACCCATTCGTTGCTCCAATATTTTTCGGACTTTCAGGGACTTCCTAGTCTAGGTACCTATAGAGATTCATGGATCCATCGAAGCCTGATCCATTGTTCCTCTACAGTAAAAGGAACGCGCTGGATTCGGCTTTGTCAGCCCCGGATTGGTAATTGAGAGCACCATCACTAAAAGAAAGAGAAACTAAAAGAATTCGTCACTATCGGGAAGACTATCTGTTGACTCAACTCTTGCTTCTATACCCAATGAATTTCTTTTACTGTTCAACTAGACTACCTACTAAGACTATGGCCCACATGCAATTCAATTTAATTCAAGGTTACAGTAGCATGACAATGGACGCACGTAAGCATTTCCAGGGATCAGAGACAGATCGCATGCCAAACAAACACAAGGATTCAACCCCAATCTTGGTTATGTATATGCAATGCTGTGCTGCATTGTGATTTGTGCAGCAATTCAGGAACAACATGATGGAATGAAGCGACGATCCTCCCTCTCATTGTGTTTTCGGCAGATTTGGCATTAGAACGCACAACCCCTTTTCTTAACGACGAAACACGCAAGTGTCCATGATAGATTAATTTAGTAGCTTAGGTAGCTACCTAGGTACTATACCTGGGCAGACACAATGAGGCTTCACTGGATGGATTTGCCTTGGCTTTGACCCGACCCATGAACGCCGCGTATCTCGGGCACAAACTTTTGAGCTAAAAACAACAACATTACGTCTGTATCTTGATAGAGACATGGTCAATGCTGTGAACTAGAAGGCAGATAACCCAAACGGGACTCTTCTGGAAATTCTAGTTTCAGGAAAAGGGGCCATAAATCGAGACTTGTTCATAGCCTCATTCCGTTAGGAATCCCGTACCTTGGCCTTAATGCGCCACAGTCAGGGATGGTTGCGCCGCTGTAGGGTGAGAGTGTATCTGTACATACTAGTAATTGTAATTGACCTAAACGGCACAGATGTAGCTTTGGTGGTTTTGATAGTTATGAGTCCTCTTACTATCTTGATCAGTCAGTACTAAGTCAATATCGTCTCCAGAGTACTAAGCAGTCATAAGACAAGGCCTCTGATTCAGCACTAAAATCCAATGCTACCAGCCACTGGACTTTAGCCACACAATCGACAGGAGGCACCATGGAGTGCTCCCACCCTGTACCTCCAAAACGCGCCTCAACTTGAACCAATTAACGCGGTTGACATTGCAACTACTTCACAAACACTGTACAGTATCTGGTGTCATTTTTACGAGTGATTTCATCGGACCCGGAGGCTCGAGGTACTATCTGATTGTTATATTTTATCCATTATTCAGACAGGGGCAACATGTCTCAGAAGAGTAAGAATGGAAATATCATGAGCTTCTTCAAGCCCACGACAAGACCTCCAACACAGCAATCCACCAAACCCTCATCACCAAGTCAGCCTTCATCTCCGCCGTTACCTTTATCTCCCCTAGAACAAAAGACCACTACTCCCGTGAAGAAGATTGTTCCATCAACGCAACATCGTGAGATTCAAGCCTCGGATGATGAAGATGACTTCGGATCCTCATCAGACGACTCACTCGAGGATTTGTCTACTATTATTGGACGAGCACGCCCCGGGAAAACAGCCCAATCTACCGCCCGTAACCCATTTGGTACGCCAAAAGCTAAAAGACCTGCGGTCGAGTTCCATGCATCTCCGTTGGCCATAATATCCAAACACAAGTTCGACCTCAAGGCACTGGCCAAGGATGCTCGACAAGACGATGCCATCACGGCAAGCTCGATGAGAGCAAAAGCTTTCTCTAGTCTGCATGACCAAACAGATGGACAGCAGACTATGGATGATACGTCACAGGATATTATGGAGGGTATTGTCAAAAACAGCACCGGTCAAGATGCACAGAAAGTCATGCGAGCAGTTAAGAGATCAGAGCCCGGCCAGTCGCAACTTCGATATTGCTTCTTCTCTGAAGAATACACCATGCCTCTTCCCAGCGCTGCCCCCAAGAAGTTCAATAAGGGTCCTTGGAGGCTATTGACTCAGGGCGATCAGAAAACCCGCGAACAGCATCTTGCATCTGGAGTGCCACTTACACTTCTTCAACTACAAGGGGGGTTGCCGGAAGAGCTGTTCGACTGGATTTTAGATGACATCTGCGCTCAAAAGTCAGCTCTTGTCAGGCAAGAATACTGCAACCTGATCAGCGACTGCACATATCTGATCGAGTCCCGTATCACGCCTCAACGACTGGAGCAGTTGTTGTATCGCTTCGGTGCCTCCCCCGAGCTCGGGCAATGCAACTCGATGCTGAATCTATCGAAGCTGGGCGTCGAGCCTTATGAAGGTCGCGACTGGTCACCTCTGGGTTCTTTCCTATCACTAATCACAGCCATATCACCATACATGGCCCAGGAGTCCATCGTCTACGCATCACAAGCGCTTCTGCGCATGTCACTCGACAAGTCCCTAATCTACGACCTCAACTTCTTGACCACCTACGAGGCCACCCTAGATACCCTCCTAGATGCTATCCCCCAGCCAAACTGGGACACCTTTGTGAGTTGTGCTCTGAAACCGCCCCGGTCAGCCGCCACTGACCATTTGATAGTGCTTCGAGACATGTACACTGCTACACACTCTGGTAAAGGCACAATGCGTCAGAACCAATGCTCTGGCATGCCTGCCAGTTAGTAAGACGAGAGCCCATGAATTGAGACGAAGGCTGGCTGTGGTATTCTTATTCGACGATCCATCTTTGGGCCGCCACCATCCCGACGATGTAGTCACTATTCGTGGAATTATCGAAAGAATGGGCCACAACGATTTCTTCGTCGGACCGAAAACGGATTTTGCCGAACTACAAGCCAATGTCCTACTCCTTAACATTGCAGTGGATGACGGTTCGTTTGCACCTTCTGATGACCCAGAACACGAGAAACAGTTCAACAGCGACATCGACGAGCTTGCGCAAAGATTAAGGGGGACCTGGCGAAAGATCAATGATTCGGGAATGAAGCTTGCCCGCACGGAAGCAAAGAGTGTGATAGAATGGGTACAGCAACGACTAGCACACTCTGTTCGCACTCGCCGGAAGGCAAAGAAGAGCATTTTCGATCTTCCGGGCCAACAGCAAGATCCGTTCCTTCCAAAACAGCAGGACTACATGAAGAGCTTTTTGCGAAAAGTTCCAGAGGCTGCCTTGGAGGCTGCTCCCGAGCAGACGTCAGAGCAATCACTCTCAGACGTGAAAGACTCCGATGAGCCTCATAGCCCAAACACGATTGTTGTTAAGTTCAAGTGAAAAACAGGGCTACTATGTAAAGGTGCTAAGTACGCGACATTTCACTAGATGCGGTCTTATAGCGAGTCTTTGAAATGTAGTCAATTCTACCACGGGCCAAGTTCCAAATCAGACAAAACAAGTTAAACATGCGACACACAGCCTCTAAACTACGACAGCGCAGACTGGTTAACGATACGGGTTGCTGAGTCGCAGGTGGTTGAAGAGCCTCCCAGTCGTACACTCATCAAAGCGGATTAGAGTATAGATAGAGTAGAGGCGTTCATACAGGCAGGCGGCTAAGAGGGTTTAATCAGTGAACTTGCGGTTGGGGTTCTTGCCAAATAGAGCCTCTCGCACCGCAGGCGCAGCAGACTCTTCCAGCAGCTTCAATCTGGCCTCGAAGGTATTATCGATGTCGATCTTTCCGCTTCCACTGACGATGACTACTCCGCCGGCACTGTGTCTTTGTTAGCTACTTTGCACATAGTTTAGTTCNNGGGCCTTTTGGTACTTAGCCTTATCCTTGGCACCCTCGGCAAGCTTCTTCTGAGCCTCCTCGAATATGTTATCGAGCATCTCCTGACGGGCGCCGAGAACCTTGAGTCGCGTCTTGTTGGCAACGGTAGAACGGGTAATCTGCTGGGACATGGTGGCCTGCTTGAACTTCTTCTCGTACTGGCTGTCGATGGCGTCTGTCTCCTGGCGGACGAGCTTGGACTTCTCGATCTCGAACTCCTCGTTGGCCTTAATCTCGATCTCGCGGGCCTTCTCCATGGCCTCCTGCTTGATGAACGCCGTCATCTTTTTAAGCTCATTGTCGACCTATTTTGGGGCATCGCGTGTTAGAATACGGGACTGGTAAGACGGGTTGCGTCGTTTGGGTATGGGTAATGCGTACCTGCTGGTCGGATAGAGCGTGTTGCGACATGATGGGCGGGTTTATTCAGGTTAGGTGGTTTTTATATGTTTGTAGTATGAAGATGGCAAGACCTCTATAGGGTCGAAGAGGAGGCGATGAAAGGCTGGCGATGACCTCTTGGTGTTGAGGTCGAGGATGGACTATGATGGAGTTGGTAGCTGTGATGTGACGCCAGCCGCCCAAGACCCAACCTACCAGCTCCGTCCTAGCTTAGTACCTATATCTTACTGTACTCCAGCAGGGAACTGGAGCTTGGAGGGATCAAGCCACAGTAACTCCCCACAGTTTAGAGTGTTTACCCCCTACGTAAGTACTTAGCCAGCGAGACTCAACGTCACTAGCATCGACAGACATCAGAATTATTTAGTTCAAAATGTGGTAGATGGAACCAGCTAGGAATAGAGAAAAAGAAAGCTTATGTTTAACATGAAACGGTACAGGATTAAGGACTGATCTTCCTCAATGATTATTATCGCGCAAGATGTGCATTATGTAGCTGCACCGCCACCGTGGCTAGATCACTAGTCTCGTGTTGTAGCTGCATACCTCTCTACCTATTCACGTCAGGTGTTCCACGCACGACTCAAGCTTGTCCGCCTCCGACTTTCTCATTGATTACTTTGAAACCAGGACGTATCACATCGAATTGAACATCTCCTTCTATTCCAACATTGTTCGACTCTACCTCTTCAGGTTTCGCCTCCAACCAGCACGGTACATAGGTTCGACCGGCGACAGCCTCGGCAGCTACTCGTGCTACCTACCACTGGCGCTTTGACTACCCATTCCCCTTGACCGTATCGAAACGATCATATCCTTCGCGGTTTCTGTAACACGAAGCGACCAATATACTAAGGAAATTGCTTATGCGGCGTCTCAACCATCCTCTTCAATTCTCCCTTGCCAGATGACCCTGGGCCTGGCACAGGCGCAATGGGGTTGCTTGGCGGCATATCTTCTGGAGGGAGCATAGCTGTACGTGGTCGCGTACAAGACTTTTGCAACGAGCAACAGCGCTAATAAGATTTATCATAGCTTGGAATCATCGTTGGGCTTTTATCGACAAGTGTTCAAAGCCTCGGCCTGACCTTGCAACGAAAGTCGCATATACTGGAAGACGAAAAGGGACCCCACGATATTCGACGACCACCTTACCGAAGGAGGAGATGGCAAATTGGCATGGGAATGTTCATCGTTGCGAACCTTCTGGGGAGTAGTATCCAGATCTCAACGCTCCCGCTCCCGGTCCTTTCAACTTTACAGGCCGCCGGCCTTGTCTTTAACTCGATATGCGCATCATTAATCCTCAGTGAGCCTTTCACAAGATGGTCTTTCTCCGGCACCCTTCTTGTGACGACTGGCGCTGTATTGATCGCGATTTTTGGGGCTATACCTTCGCCGGCGCATGACTTGAAGGAGTTGTTAGCGCTCATGGCAAGGAGGCCATATATCATTTGGATGATCCTTCAAGCGCTATTTGTCGTGACCCTTGCTATCGCTGTTGATTTAATCAACAGCATGTCAAGCCTATCTCACGATTCTCGGTTTCGACTAGCTCGGGGCATCACATATGGTGTCATCAGCGGAGATCTCTCTGCTCATGCCCTTTTGTTCGCCAAGTCCTCTGTGGAGCTAGTCATCAAGACTGTTGCAGGACGTAATCAGTTCGTGCACTGGCAATCATGGGCGATTGTTATGGCGCTCGTTACTTTGGCTCTTTGTCAGCTCTACTACTTACACCGAGGTCTCAAATTGGTTTCAACCTCCGTTCTTTATCCTTTGGTTTTCTGTGTTTACAACATCATTGCCATTTTAGACGGCTTGATATACTTTAACCAGACGAGCCTCATTTCACCCCTCAGGGCATGCCTTATTGCGTTTGGAACAGTTATTCTGCTGTCTGGCGTTTTGGCGTTATCATGGCGATTGAGCGATGAGCAGCACACTCCTGGTGTGGGCCAGTCATCTCTTGCGCCAGGCCTTGGCCTTGTTGATGACACAGAGGAGGAGGAATCTCTCCTCGGTTCAGATAATGCCGTCGCCGACCAAGATTCTACTCCACACACATATCAGACATTCCCTCCTACGGTCGATGAGACGCCATTGGTTCCCTCTCGTAAGAGGACCCCACGGTGGGCTGAGCGAGCAGAGATCTGGGGCGAGTTGGAAGATAGAGATGAGCCCACCACACCGGGTAACAGGCGGCGGTCTGGTACCCTGCCCCATCATACAGAATCATCGCCCTTACTTCCGACAAAGAGGTCACTTACAAGTGGACCGACCGGAGAAGAGTCGGGCCCCAGCACTGAATCTACCCCCCGAAGACTGACCCGAAGACGGCGGAAGAGCACGGGCTTCCCTGGTCTTGTCGCACGTAGGCATCAGAGAAATAGGAGCTCCACGGAGACGGGCACGCTCAATAATATTCTATCGCTTAGCTGGTTCAGAAGCGCAAATCGACAGGTGTCGCAAGCTAGTACCAGCGACGGCTTCCCCTGGGGTAGCACACCACAACAGGAGGGCTCCGAGGCAAGAGGCGACGCAGCTGTATGAACAAGAAACATCATTCATCTAGCATTTCGGAGTTCCAACAGAGGTAGGGAGGCGAACGATAGGCGTTTTCTTGTGTAGAGTTCCTTTTGGGTCTGATTCTTGGTTAGTGTCTGTGTCAACAGGGTCCATGGGTTGCAAAACAAACTTCCGCAAGCCTAATGTTCATATATATATACGTTTAAGGATTCAATGAATGCTATCAATACCAACAAAATAGGAGAACTGCATGAGCCCCGAGAGACAGGACCATGTTTTGCTATGAAGTAGCATGTGATGAATGACCTTTATAAGCTCTATAAATGCTTTTCGCGCTCAATATTGTCACTCAGTAGGTGTCCTCTTTCTGAGTTCGTGCTTCGTTCATACATCGAAATTCTCAATTGAATCTGTACTCTATCTAATCCTCGTGAACCTGGCCGTCAACTCATCTAGCAAATATTAGGTGGCCAGACACCTGCAGTCATCCATACACGTGAGGAAAACAATAACTGCAATGAACTCCAAAATCCCTTCACACTCCGTACTCCAATAACCATCAACTCCACTACCCCCTTTTTCTTTTTTGTTTTGACAATGAAGCCGTGTATGCAGGTGAACGTAAACTCCGGAAAGTCGTGCTAGACAGATCGTATATCGAGAGGTAACAAGTGGGAACTCTGTGATGCGTTCTCACATCGCAAACATGTTGCTCTTGTGCTCCCTGTTGCAGCAACCTAATTCCCACGGAATAAAATACATAGAGAAACAGACATGCGGGAACTTGTGCAGCTTAAGATTTTCTGAATTGCCCCCGGTTTGTTAGATGCAAAAGCAAAGGCATGATTAGGTTAATTCGCGAGCGGATATTTCCGAATAGATGAGACCGAAGACAAGAGTCCTAATTAGAACATCGAAAGACCCTCAAGACCCTCCAAGTGTAGACTTAGTCTATAGAGCTCCTCCAGTCGAATACCCAGGGGCAGTGCATACATCAGGGCCTGGAGGAATGAGGCTGTAGTAGTGCAATAATGCTATAACATGGAACAGTAACGTGCAACTCCCATCTGCTCTGTCGTGTTCTTGATTTTGTCGAAGTGTAGTTGCTTGGTGCTCGCTTGTGAATAAATGCGTCATTAGGGTGCAATTAGATTAGTGACTGGAGACAAAACGGTATATACGTCGGCCGTTTGTACTATAACGAGCTCGTCGAGTCCTAAACACGGCTCGTACTTGCTCGGCTGCGTTCATCCTCCTCTTCCATGACATCGCTCAGCCGAGTAGGGTGGTGATGGCGAGGGACCGTTTCCCAACCAGGTGTGCCGTACCCTTGGCCGCTATAGTCTTGGGGGTCTGAGTATGCGCCAGTCCACTGGCCACCGTTGCTGCCACTCCCCCCTCCGGTAGAAGTTGAAGGAGAATCTTGCTTACCGCTTGGGGGCACGGTCGTGGCGGGTGTCGCATACTCTTCTGCTTCAGCATCAGAACCAGAATATGTAGAGGGTGGTCCAGCGAAGGGAATCTTGTTTCCTTGGGCANNCCCTGCTGACGGTATTGGTCGCCGGCGCTTGTCACGGGAGGCTGATGCTGGGGAGATGACCTCGCTTCAGGTGGATAACCAGACCCGTATTCAGTTTGGTAGGCCCCTTGAGCCCGGCTGCTCTGATGCCTGGGTCCGCCTTGGGTCATCGGGACAACCTGAACGCCTCCGACAATAGTAGGCTGTCCTGACTGGAGAGATAAAGTTCTGTCACGCTCCTCCTGCTCGCGTCGTCCTAGTTCCTCCCATGCCCGACGTGCCTCTTCTTTGGATATAGATAGCTCCTTGCGCATCTCAGCAAGCTGCTTCTGGGCTTTGGAAGTACCACGCTCGTTTTCGACAGCTTCGCGGATAGCATCAGCGCGACCTCGGCGTTCCTGGTCCAAGGCAGTTTCAAGCATGGCGTTCACTTCTTGTGCACGCTCCAGCTCTGCACGGGTTTCAAAGAACCAGCGTTGGAACTTACGTTCGGAGCTTGCACGGAGACGTTGGAGCTCAACCACAGCATGGAAAAGGTTGGCTCCGGCAGCAGATAGATCTGTCACTTGACGGGCCAGTTGTTGGTTGAGGGGATCCCGATTCATTTCATCCTTATTTTGTTCAAGCTTGCGTATCCAGTAGCTGGTGAGACCCTCCCAATGGGCGGATAATGTCTCCCATCGCTCAAAAGCGTGAGGAAAGGAGTTACGGGGCTTTGATCCACTGGAACCTCCTTGATTTCCGCTTTCCGCGCCTTGAGCAACGAAGTTGGGCTGTGCCCCAGGCGCTGGACCAGTGAAGGTCTGAGGGGGTGGTTGGTTGGTTGTACCAGATCGGCCAGCTCGATTCTGTGGTGCTTGACCAGTAGTGTTTGCCCGGGGACGAGCTGATGTATTATCGGATGCGGGTTGCGCCTGTCGCTGGGGGTTCATGGCTTGGCGCGCTTCCGCATCAGTACCCTGCCCACCAGCAACGCCAGAAGCAGATCTACGCTGTTCCTCTGCTCTCCGAGCTTGTTCCAAAATGCGCGCCTCTTGTTCCGCCCTCTCGCGTTGTTGCGCCTCGGCCTCTGCACGTTGTCGCGCCTCGCGAGCTGCGCGTTCCTGCATGATCATCCTCGGACCTCTAATTCCGGATGGTGAACCGGATTGACCAGGAGCTGAGCCAGGGCGGAACGGAGGGGCTGCTGGTTTGCCGTTGGAGGCTGGAGGTATACCTCCGGAAGCCAGAAGGTCGGCCATACTTGCAGATTCCTCTTCAAGATCTGGGGTGAAAGGATTGGGATTGCGCAGCGCCTCCTCGAGTGCAAAGAGGATGGCGCTGTGGGTATGCTTGGAGATCTTAACCACAGGGTGAGGCTCTGGGTAGTTTGCGGGTAGAGAAGGAGTCTGTCTTGGAGGGGTTGGGGGATGTTCGGAAGAGACCTCGTCAGGGTCCTCAGTCAAGTCCTGTGAAAGTCGTCGGCGGGGACGGGGGGCTTGAGGCTGCGCTGAACGGACAGGGATGAGTCCCAATACAGTGGGATGTGTCTCCGGTAGATCGTTAACGGGCGCGAGGGTTGTCCTGGGTTCAAAACCAAGGGAAGCAGCTCGGCGGTGAAATTTGCGAGGCTCGGGACCTGGGCTTGGAGGTACGTCAAACTTGGGAGTTCGGCGAAGACTTCGGGGCGTAGAGAGTCGCACAATAGGATCTGACGTCTGATTAAACAGTGGTCGTGAGCTGGAGCTTGGATGCTGGCGTTGCTGGTGCTGGGCAGGGTTCGTGGGCGCGTTAAGGTCGTGACGGTCGTAAGAAGCAGAGGACGAGCGTATTCTAGTCACTTCTGCGGCGCTGAAAGGGCGAGGAATTGGGTTATGAAAGTTCGACAAGGTGAAGGATCACCAGCGGGCGCTGGTGGTGTGTTGCGTTGCGGTGGAGGGTCGTGGTGGTGGAGTGGGGGAAGTTATTGATGCGTTGTACAAAGTCGGGTTCTTTTCGAGTTGCCAACCGGTGAGCAACTCAGAGTAGAGTAACCCAACTCAAACTGATGAGAACGATGCGATGGTCTCGGGAAAGACGACCAAGTCTCAGTCCGGTCAAAGTCTGAGCCTGAGTCCACTCGAAACAGAGCCGAGGGTGTACTTGCTCAACTGGAATGTTGAGACGAGCGTGATTAAGGTGAGAAGAATAAAGTTGGGTGGTGAGTCTCAGTGCGGGCCAGAGAGGATGGGCATCGGCTGGTGATGTCAAAAAAAAAGCTGGTGGCAGGGAGCCCAAAGCTGGGCAAAGCTGGAAAATTGGGGGGCTGGTGCTAGGAGCTGCTGTGGCCGCCTACCAGGCCAAGGTCCATGCAAAGCCCGGATGTCCCTGAAGAAACAAGCCACTAGTGAGAGAGACGTGAGACTGCAAGCACTTCGCACACCGCGCAGGCGTACGCGATACGTGAAATTCGAAGACAGCCGGTGATCAAAACTCTAACTGAAGCAGCCAATGGCCGCGTATCGCTGAACTTGTAAGGGCAATGCGACTCGATGGCGCGCAAATTATATGCTGTAGATAGTAGACTCCTGACGCAAAAGACACGATGATAAGTGCTGCTTGTTCGCCTGTTGGCGCGCGCGTCGTCGCGGTTGACTATCAGATCTCTTGGCTGAAAATCCCTATGAAATATGTTTGAAAGCTTTTGTTCGTCCAGCGAATCTGATTCCGGTTCTGTATTGGCAATCGGCGTGCGACAGCTCCAACGTTATGTCGAGGCCGTCATGCGCAACTCGGAGCCCGCAAGAGCTAAGTAAATCGAGCGGCTGGGGAAGTGAAAAAAAGCAAGGGCAGTACAATACAATGCCAGCATATCCGCCTACAGGCCAATGGCATATCTCTGAAATCCGTATTATCCACTCATGAGCTTGATAATAAGATATTATGCAGAGGTGAAGAAGGAAAGATACTAAGGTAGGTAGGTGAAATAAAGATGGAAGAAGAGAGGAAAGAGAAAGTGCGCACTGACGTAGCGGACTAAGGAACGGAAGCTACAGCATCTGGAGCGCTCCTCCCTCGATCAAACTTGCATCGCCGCGCCGCGCCGCGACTATGACTTAATTAGTTGCGCCAGGTTTTTGACGAATCTGCTAACTACCTAGGTAATGCGACTAATAAATACTGCGGAGTACCTACTAAGTTAACAGTTTGCTTATGGCACGGCGTGACCAGGATCCAGGATCTTCATAATGTGCTGGCAATGATATTAAAGAACGGCCTATCTACCTACCTGTCTACAGCAGCAGTACGGATAGCCTTCACAGATTTCACGTCTGGCTAAACTGCCCACCTCTACTACCTTAGTACCTAGGTACCTAGGTACCTAGGTTGGTGCTGATTCAAAAAGCAACTGCAGCCGTGTCTTTGTACCCGAGGAAGATTGGGTTCTGATAGTGTGCTGAAAGCGAACGTTCGCATTCCCATATTTGTTAGATGTGTCGCAAGAATACTAGATAACTACGACATAGTGAGGAATTGCAATGGAAAGAGAGAGAAAAATCAATATCTAAGAAACATTTACCGAGACCTTGAGGTTGTCTTAATTGTCTCGGGAATAGTGATTTTAGAGCATCAGTGTCTCGCCTCATCTCACCCATTCCCAACTCACTCGGCTCCGAAAAAGTATTTATCCATCCTCTACCTCTTTGCCTGATGCTTACCCCCCTTGACAATGATCACATAAGAGAGCAGAGAGCGGACGATAACAAGGGCAGACTGGGTCGTCAGATCTCTATTACGGGGAGCCACAGATCTTTGGAAAGCTTCGACAGCCAATGCTGTGGGACGAGACGGTGGATCGTTTGAACCGTTCGGTCTGTTCATCCATCCCGGCCGTATCCGTACCTAGGTCCCTAAATAACAAGGCTCAATATCCGTAATGAAGCAACTTGTGGTGCATATGTGCAGGGGCCCAACGCTGCACTGAGTTGACTCTCAGGCATAGAGCAAGGCGGACGGTGTCATTGGACTTGAGCTCGCTGACGAAAGCACATTCATCGAGTCGACGCTGGCTGGATTGATGGAAACCTATCCCCTACCTACCTAGTAAGGTAGGGCTCGTCTTGTTTCGAGACCTGCATTGTCACTTTACCGGATGTCGGAGATTGATTCCGCCCAATTCCCCTGATTTTTGGCCCAATTCTACCGCACCGAGCAGCTGGTTGACTTTGGCGAATTGGGAAGTGGAAACGGGGCCGGATGTAACGCTGCGTCATGGCGTTAAGCGGAACAACGGTTGTCTGCCACGTTTCCTACGGCTGCATACCGTATTCTGTTTCGAGGTTTACCGCCGTTTTTTAGGTTTGGTAAAAAACGTTAGTCGTAAAACCCAACCTAGATGGCGCTTGATGGGAATTGAATTGATTTGTCGTGTATGCCAGTAAACTATCACCTGGGCTGTTTGAATAAGAACGATATTGATAATAGCCTCTCTAGAAACACGTCTATCGATACAATCGTTCTAACCCAGATAGGCTCTGGAGGGACGGGAGCCACGGCACGCCCCGTACTCAGGTCAGGGTCTCCAGCTTCCAATCAGAGTCATTGATTGATGTTGGAGCTGAAGTCGAGGCTGAGCCTGATTAGTACCATAGATAGCAGGTGGGTGACAGAAGAATTGTCCTCTAAGTTAGGCTATCAGAATAAAGTAACCTAACTGCTGGTCTAAGCTAGCATAAGGTGACCAAATTATTTCGTCTCTTATGCTCTTAGCGGCCAATTCTTCTGATACTGTACCCTGACAGATAGGTCAGCACCTACCTACCTACCTACCTAGTTAGTTGGATGCCTTCAATATAGAGCTGAAATTGGAGGTCGCATGACGTGCATAGAGTCGGCGATAAGATTTAGCGTGGTTTCTGTATTGTGGACGATGTTGAATGCTATCCTGGTGCTTTTTTCTTTCTTTTTCTTTTCTTAATATATGGTCTTTAATCTCTCTTCAAGCGCCTTGACAATGTGTCGCAGGCTTTTGAAAGCTCTTGATCCTCCGGTATGTGCCTTCTTTCAGTTCGACTTTTTGTAACGTATTCGAGAAGCATATGCTTTGGACATTAGGATTTCAACAAGGCTCAATGGACGTGTGTGGTCGGAGGGCCTCAGAGTTGGCTCTGTTCTCTCCCTTGAGTCGGAGTTCAGCTTTTTCTTCCGCCTGAAACATCCGCGAGTCTGCGGTCATTCTGTAGGGTAGCCCCTCAGCAAAACGTACTGCATTGTCTGAATGCCTCGCCCTCGCCCTCGCCCTCGCCCTCGCCACTTGAATGGTTTGAAAGGTGTTGTTGGCTTGGTCCTCAGTAGCCGTGTCTTACTAGAAACCCCTTCTGGCGTTGCGTGGTTTTATCGGTAAGCTGTCGGATAGTGGATTGGAATGAAGTCGTCTGGATGATGTTCGATTACCCCGCTGTATGGAGTTCGTGATCGTCTTTTAGGATGGTAATCACACGGAAAAGATATCGTTCATGATCAACCTTTTTTTCCAGCCCGAGAGGGGGGCATTTCAAAACTAGGAGCCATGGAGGAGAGTTACAAGTTTAACGAGCCCGTCACCTCTTATTATAAGACGGCAGTCTTATAAAGCAAAGAGTGACTTGGGTGATCGAGCGATCGAGCAAAATCCCATGGTGGTTGCAACCACCGCATGAAATGCATCCCTACATGGGAAAGCCTGTTCCTGAGATATCCTGTGCCGTTATTGAACCAGAGGCACCATCGCAGTAATCTCACTGGACGCCTCTGAAGCTGCAAATCGGTATATCGAGATTGTTGAGATGATCCCGACAGACGAGCAAGTAGTCTGCTTTAAAAGTAGCCAGCCTTTAGCATAGCATACAGAGAAAGACCTCCACGAGCTGACCAAACAACATTGACTCGGGTGGTTTTGCTATTGTGTCCCTGAACTGAGCTATCAAACAATCACGGACCCGTCAAGACCAGGTACGAATAGCCCCGGATAACGAAGATCATGAGATGCAGTCTATCTACATGAAGGGATCGTGTAGGAGAGAAAGCGGTCACAGTCCGCGGTCCTCGAAACATCTCGTTGGATGAATGTCATGTCCATCCTAATCTCAACAATATGCATGGTTGTATCAGTATGCAGCCAAGATGCAGGCACACTTGTCCTCTGCATTTCAGCTTTATGGTGGCAGATCCCCCCCCGGATCGATTGGTCTGTTCGATCGCAACTATGTACGCACGCAAGGCGCGTATGAGAATCGCGAGGTGCCTCCTCGTTGAGTAGTATCACCATTCCTCGTATCGAAGAATCGCCAGATATTTGACGTCACGGCTGATACACGCGTGGAAGAGAGGGCGGAAAGCACCCAGATCGCCGATCGAATAATGAAGAAAGGCTATAATTGAACGGCTGGAGCACCGGAAGAGCCCCAAAGACTGGCTGGTGATCTGGCACAAGACCTTTTTGAGACATGCGTTGCCCAAAATGTCGAGGGAGGGGAACCCCAAAACTCAAAGCTATCCGTAGAGTTGGTGCTAGCCATGTTACCTAGGGTCAATGATTGAGCAAGGGATCCGTCAATTGAATAGTATCCTCCTTGATGTTACCCTAGAATATGTGAATGAGCGGGCATTTCTTCGAGGATGGAGTTGGGTCTAATTTCTATCCCCAGTTAAATGCTCCTAGAGTAAATATACCTGTGAAGTGTATGACCCGGCTGAGTGATATCCATCCATGGACATGATATTTCCGTGTAACTGAGCACAACTAGTTTTTGGGTGCAACCGTGCAAGGGAAATAAATGATCTATTCGGCGTCGACTGCGTTTGTCAGAATGGAGGGGACCCTGCATCCATAGACAGACAGCCCAGCATGAGCCGAACTAATGCAGAGCGAAGCTACGGATACAGCTGCAGCTCCTGGTTCACAAAGATCCGCGATTTGACAGTTGACAGGTTTAGCATGGGTTGATATCAACCCCTGCATTGCGTACCTGTAGGTACCAATCCTGGACTTATCACTTTTTCTCACTTTTCTTTCTTTCTTTTTCTTGTTTTCGGCTGATGTTTTGTTTTGGGAAGGTTCAAGCAGGGCGAGGGTTTAGCTTCCGGTACCTGCCTGGATAGTTCCGGCGAAGACTGTGACTGCCCACGACTGCCCCTTCTCTACTATACCTACCAGGCAAGAAGGCAATACAATAGATTCTTACCCTAGCAGCCTAGATGCCCGTACCAGTACCCTCTTTTCTAATCCCCACCTTCAACATCGGCATCCATTTCAATCTCAACCTGCGACCTCTTCCTCTGGAACTTTCTCTTCTCAAAGGCAAGAACGCGCGGATCTGCCGGCTTATGCACCCAGATGCAATCGAATGTTTTTCTCCTCCGCCAAAAACACGTTGCTACGGATCAGGGTCCACAATGTTTACTCAAACAACGCTCATCCGACGTTATTCTGAGCTATCGGAGACAAGTGTCTCACGACTCCACTTCAAGGTCTTGATAATGAAGCAGGGAGGATGCCTCGTCGCTCAGAGCTTCGGTACAGGCCGTTCTGCGTCAGTGGGCTCGACTCGTGTTCCAGTTTATCCAGCTGTTCCAGGTCTTGCAGGTCTCCATATTGAATGCCTTACTCTGGGCCTGGTCTGACTTGCTGAGATGCTTTGAATAAGCAGATCGCCTTGACGTATCCGACAGCAAATTAACACGCTGCTGTTTTTATCAGAGAAACAGAGAAGATCCCTTTGTGCTGTTTCGTGTGCCCCATTGGCCTTGGCGATACTACAGATCTCAATCACGAACAAAGGCACAACTGCTCAGCTCATAGAGACTGACGAAAATAGAGAATTCTTTTTAACACCAACCGTCGTCGATCACTGGCATCGTCTGCTGCATTCCCCAGGGACCAAACCTCACGAGCCCTGTGTGTCTCGGTCCAGGACTTTGGACCCAATGTCTGGCAAACTCGCATGTTTACTCAAGCGATACTACAATGGGTGTTGAATGGAGACTCTAACCAGCTTGATCATGGCTAAAAAATCAGATCCATGGAGTCAACGAAGTCGCTGAAGCCATCTGAGCGCGAGCGTACCATACCATCGATATAGAAGACCTTTTGCTTACGTGAAAAAGTCAAGTATGTGGGCAATGTGTGAGTGAGTTGCCCTACCCGCACTTTCTCTTTGTTCTCCCAAAGGGACTATTCTGGCATTCTACAGTTCGCCTTTTTATTGTGCGTACTTTCCGACTCCTCTTCCGAACCCTTCTTGGAGATTGCTTTTTTTGACCATCGGAATAGGTGCTTTTAGACTTGGTATCAATTGTTCAAGCAGCCACGAGTGTATCAGAGCAAGCAGACATGCATCTGCAGTTGGTTCATAAGACCTTTCTGTAAGTCTGAGAGAGAAACGACACTCAAAAGCATGACGCAAGGGATCAATCGCGTCTGCATACCAACAACCCCCGAGGCCCGAGCCCAAACTAGCTTAAGCCCTTGAACAAGATGTGAGTGTCGGAATGCTCGAGGTTGTCTGACGAGAGGGATGGCTAGACTTAGCAGCCCCTCTACCCAGGAATGCCCCTCCAAGTCAAGGGCGCATGCTTTATCAACATTTAGAACACATGCAATGCAAAGCCTCAAGTGGGTGTGGTGGACCCACGCTTATGTTTCAACATCTCTTTGACAGCTCTGCTTGCGCATCTATTTGTATATCATGCCGTCTGCATCCCTGGTTTCTTCATTTTGATATCAATATTGTTGCAATCTAATTTCGTTTTGCCAGTTCAACGGCCCACCATGGAGCGCTCTAGCAAACTGGCCGATCTCAAACTTGTTTCCAAATATTACCCTGTTACCAACTACTCATATCCTCAACAACCGGAACGTCCATCACACTACGTTCGGAGCCGCTTCTCAGACGATAGAGCGTCTTTGGGGTCTGAAGGGTCTTCGCCCAGTCTGATCGACGATCGAACAGACTCAGAAGTCTCCCTGGACGATGATTATCAGTACCACGCTCATGGCGCTGAGCTATGGGACAGCTTCTGGCTTCCAAGTAAATCCACCAAGCTTGAACTTCAACCAAGGAAGCAATTCCCGGTCTTAATTCCCACTGCCCAACAACAACAGCAACGGCAGCAACAAGAGCTGAAGCAACAGCAGGAGCAACAGCAGGAGCAACAGCAACGACGGCAAAAGCAAGCAGAGCAATACCGCAACAATCTGTGGCCTCTTTCTGGGAACACTCGCAAACAGAGCCGAAAGCCGGCAACTACTTATTCCCCTTTCCCAAAACCGCTCCCACTACCACCCCGTACTGCACCACAGGCCCCATCATGGCAATGCTCTCGAGATGTGAAGCAAAAGCCTCAACGCCCTCCTCGCCCGCATGAAGAAGTATACGTCTTCCGTTCTCTACAGAACTCACCACTTGTTGCACACTTTACTGTTTCTCAAGACTCGCCCCGTCCTATTACACCAAAGGACAATCGTCCAACAACTGCGCAAGAGGTGCGACTTCAAACACCTCCGGAGCGTGATTCCTACTTCGAAACCGCCTCACATGGTCCTACCAAACATCTTAGTTCCACAAGTTCCCAGCCACCCGCTTCTGTCATACTCTCAAAGAAGTCCCTCCCTTGCATGCGGCCTCTGCCGCCAACGCCGCCACCGGAGGCGGAAGAGGCACCGGAAGCAGAGCCCCACTCAGTCTTTGAGTACGATGATGATTCCGATACTGAAGCTGGGGGCCGCTCATTCTGGTTTCACCGTCGGTCGGGAAGTGACCAACGCAAGACAAGCCATCAGACTGCCCCTTCGTCGCCACGCAAGCGACAAAACGACGTGATAGGGCGAATGCTAGGACGACGAAGTCGTGGCTGAAACCTATCTTACCTTCATTTATGCTTTCACATTTGCTTGCTTCTTTCATTCTCACAATATCCTTCTTGTACATGATACCAACTACGAATGTCTCAACGACTACCACGACATATTTACCCTCTTTTATGACTTGAGTGGACTTTTCCACCGTACGTATCGACGTTACTAGACGCAACATGACTACTAAAACGACTTTCTTCTTACTCTTTTTTTCAAAAACGGATCACGCCAGCAAGGAGTCCTGGAAAAGCCCCAATTACTCGGGGTAGATCAAATGGTCTATGGACCATTTGTTTGGTTTATTCTTTTCTTTGTGAACTGACATCTGCTCAAAGAACAGAAGCAGACGTATCACAAAAGCAGAACAAGTCAAAAGATGGCTGGTCTTTGACCTGCGAACAAAGGAGTGGAGGCACGCAAACCGAAGGGATACAGGTTCTCATGAAAGAACATTCCTAGTCTGAGTCTGGGAAGACTAAAAGGGCTAAATGTGGATTGTTGACGACTACTGCCGGATTCTTTGCAGATGCTTCAACGTATTACTGAATTAGCTCAATGACGACGCCCTGAAACTGCTTGTTCTTTATTGCAACTATCATGTGCTTTCTTTACTACTGTGAATACCTTGATGAGGTTGGCAATGTCTTAGCCAACAACCAACCGATGTTGCCTGTGACAACAATCACATACGTCTACTCACACATGTCATGGTGCATGCCATGTCTGACAACAAACATAATTCGAATCTGAAGGCCTAAAGAATGTCTTTCTTCAGAATAACTCCATCGCATCAACTCGTTCTAGATCTCGCTAGTGATAGAAAATTGTCTAGATGCAACTGAGACACAATCTTTTTGTTCAAACTGTGACGAATTTCCTCAACCTCCCCCAGCGACGTAACGCATTCCAATAGATTCATTCCTCATGTCGTTACTTCTCGTCCACATACATAAACAGACCATGGTTTATCGTGTGAGCATCAGGTATCGTTTCCCTCTTTCAAACGCCAAAGACAATGCACCCAATGCATGTGATAATCAAAACGCTCAGTATCCCAAAAACAAAAGCAAAGCCAAACACCGCCAAAACCAAAATTCGCAGCTGCCAATTCATAATTAGATCATATCATCAGATTACACACACACTTGTCGAACCTCCCCAGTACAACATATTACAACATCTCTCGTGCATCTGACCATTATTATAGAGACCTCATGGATCTCATCTTCTTCTCGGTAAACTTTTGCATGGGGCGAACACTCAGGCGGCGCTCGTCACGACCTGCTGCAACGCCAAAGTACCATCTCGATTGCTCACGAGAGTTGGGACGGTCAAGGCCCAAGCGGGACTTGAGGTCTGATGCATCGCGGACGGCTAGGAAAGCTTCGTCATGAACCGTGTCTTCAGCTGTGCAGAGAGCGATGAGCTCAGCAAGACAGTTGGCAGGATGGGGAATGCGGAGAGCTTGACGACGAGGCAGCATCAAGGTAAGGCATCCGAGGTACAGAAATAGGAAGGCAAGAAGGACCCCAAAGACGGGCATGTTGGGGAACATCTTGACCTGGCCACGGAAGTTGGTGAGGGCCATGAAGAGGCCGCCGGCAAGAATGGGGATGAATATGAATATGACAGCCATGAAAGACGTTACTGCCACACGCCAGTGTCCATTGCGGAGAGCTTTCCAAGTGCATTGGAATGGAAGACTCGCGGCGTAATCGGCAAGGATGGACTTGGATGCGATTGAACCAGACGATCTGGATAAATCTGCCCAAGGTTGATGAACACGCAGAGCATGGTCGACACTTTGAAAGAGCAGGAACATTATCATGCCTATAAGCGAAGGGATAAAGGCGTAGAGAAAGTTGGCTGCAGAGAAAGATCCCTTGTTGGGTCGTGCTTGGACCTGAGGAAGGTAACCCTGATCCAGTCTTGTCTGCGGCAAGAAAGAGATCACAAGGATAGCCAAGATGAAGAGAGTCATAAAGATAACTGAGCCCAGAATGACAGGGGTGCGAAGAGCAATGGGCAAGTACCTATAATGCGCGTAGCGAACCTCGGCTTCGAGGTCATCACGGGAGGAAGCAGGTGAAATGTTGTAGCTGGCCTTCTTGGGGATGATTTTATAGGTGCTGCGGTCACCCTGAGATTCTTCGCCCACAGTTCCAATGCCGTACCACATGCCACCTTGTGGGCCATCCATCTGCCAGTATCCAAGTCGGTCGAGGTGGCGATCTCGAAGCTGAGCCTGGAATAGAGAGCTTCGCTGAACAACATCGACGCCTTCATAGCTCTTGGTAGTGTTACTCTGGCTCAGTAGAGGAAGAAGATGTCCTAGGGACCGGATGTCCCACATGAGACCCGTCCATCGCTTAAACCAATACATCATCAGAATCATGGTAGCAATTAGCAACAGGATGTAAAGAGCGACGAGAGCCCATACGATGCCCTGGACTGCGGCCCAAATCCAGTTCCCATCCTGATAGATGCAGGAGAAAACTGTGCTCATTAGTGGAATAGTGAAGTTGGCGAGCCACGTGCACACGCTGAAGAACTGGAATTGCCAGGGTCCTGTCAACGAGGGTAGCAAGAAGGTAAGAGGATACAGTCGTCGGAAAAGTGCGAGATATCGTGCTCGGGGCTCGGCATCAGCCATGGCTGTGAATGGGAGTGTTCGCATTGAGGCAGTCACAACAGACTGAGCGTAAAGGAGGATAATGCCTGCGAAGATCTGAGGCAGGATACGAAACAAAAAGTATTGGCCACTGTAGATACTTCCGGGATATGGAGTGAATCCGTATTCCTTCTGTGAGTAGACAGCGCAGAAGATAAGAGCGGCGACCATGAGCAAACAGAGTAGCGCAAGGATGCTCATGGAGATTGGTCGAAGAATAGCGGGTTTGAAGGTGAGCGGAGGATGCGCTCGGTCGATGGGGATAGATCGAGGGCGAGCCTTCTCCCGTTGGGCGAACTGCTCGGTTTCAGAATGGCTCGAGGGAGTTGGTGGTTTAGGAGGCTTTGGTACGTCGTGACGAGCCGCTGGCGCAGCGTGGAACATCCCGGTTGGGATCTCGTCTTGGGGAGCGCGCGTCTCGATCGGTTCTGGTAAACGATCTTCAACGTAAGCGGGCTCCGGGCGTGTTAATTGATGGTGTGCCATTTCATCGTTTGCATACCGTCTTGGTTGCGGGTAATCCTCCTCCCAGTCATTAGATGAGCCGGAGGGGAAATGCGCGGCAGCAGGGCCACCGTGATTTCTCGTCAGTGCTTCGAGGGCATACTGAATGTAAGGGGTATCGTCAACACCAGGAGTGACTTTGCCAGCGGCTATCGTCAATTCGTCCTTGATACTCGCCATGCGAGCTGAGTTCTCAGCGGCGAACATGGCCAATTGCGCCTCGTCGAAGCGGACAGACGAAGGACGAGTTGCGGGAGCAGTAGGATTGGGGGCAGTAGGAGTGGTTCGAGCAGCTCGAACAGATCGAGGCAGTGGTGGAACGGCCTGATGCGTTTGTGTTGGTGGTGTAGGCGCTGCGAAGCCTCCAGGAAGTTCAGAGCCAAAGAGTCGCTCTGGGCCGTAGATCTCAGCTGATGATGCCGTGACCTTGGATGGAGGTAACGAAGGAGGTGAAGGAGCGAAGAAGAGAGCAGCAGGCGGTGATGCTGACGGGTTGGTGGAATCTCGTCCTACACGCTGTCTAAGATCATAGTAAGGATGGAGAATTGGTTGTGATCGATCGTCGTCGTCAATTGACTGCTGGCCCGGAGTTTGTCTCTTTGGAGGGCCTTGACCTGTGAGGGTTTACCCGTCAGCGACACCGATAATGGGTTGTAGGTGAGATGCAGATGTGAATGCAGATTGTATAGGGGCCAAAATCAGATGATTGGGGAAAAGAGTGTGTAGCGTCACGTACGAGATCCTTCCACAAAGTCGAAGTTGAAGTTTTGGAAGTTCATGCTGGTTTTGTTGAATGAATTCCTGTTTTGGTTCTGATATTGGGAGGGAGGGTATAAACTTGGCTTGCAGATGCAGACCGACTTCTTCGCGCTCCACACGCTCACTCGTCTCTTTTTTTTTTCACTTACAACCAATTGGTAGCACGAAACAGGATTCTAGAGAGAAAACAGCAAACGCATAATGCAGGCTAAGAAGAAAGTATGAGATATGGTTGGACTAAGAAGACTCCTTTGGGCGAGGTTGGGTTCCTTCGAGAGGCTGGTAACGATAGTAATACTATTCCCAGCCCCCCGCGCCCCACCAATGTTGGATGTCTTGAGACGAGGGTTCAGAACTTAGACAGAGAAGACATGACTTACTACTAGGAGCAGAAAAAGAAAAACTGTAAAATTTGAGTGAATGAAGTCGAGATGACTTGGATTGAGACCCAAAGAGGCTTTTATGAGTGTAGGAAAGAGTAAAACTGTTGGGCACACAGAAAAGTCGGGTTCCCATGATGCAGCAGCGACCAAGGTAGGTACCTGCTGTGTTGTCACTGCACAACGAGCAAGGCCAGCGCAAAGCTCAACTAGACCTATTTTGGATTAGATCATACGGCCCGGCGGGAGCTTGCTCTCCACGGCTTGAAGTGTCACTGTTGTCACAGTCACAGTCACAGTCACACCTTCTCTAGAAGAAAGTCTAACGATGGATGCATACGAACTAGGAAAAGTCAATTGAGTCTACTACCTATTCTAGATACTCATCAACTCCAACATACCTAGGTAGTTCATGCCTGTTTTGCTTTGCAATTGATTGCCATGTTATCCCTTGGCAAATATGACGTTTGTCTTACCCCAGACTACCTATTTCCACTCATGATTGACAGGGGTCCGAGACAATACCAACCACCTCAACAGCTCATCTGGAACAAACAGCTTCACTTTCTATCTCATTTTTAGCGAAAACTTAGGGATCCAACCAAGGATTCAAAGAGGCATACTGGCTGTTTCAGGTACTGGTGTTCCCGATTTGAACTCGATCGACCGAACTTTCGCTTTGAGCTTGATAGAATGTTTTGACAGGACACAAGTTAAGGTGAGGGTAACATAGAGTCACTCAGCAGCATACATAATGAGGCATTAGATATATGACAGAGTGACGAAAAAGAACAAAAAAATTCCACTTCGTGAGATTGAGCTAGCTGAAGTACAACAGCCGACCTTGAATTGTTTTCTTACCGTTGATAACTGCAAATCATGCAAAAGCACGATCCCCGACCCACAAACAGCCCAAGGACACAGCAGACTCTGCAAGGGCACGAGCTGTACCATGTCTCCTGCCTCTTCGTGCAAGGTACGTGCAGCATAAAGAAAAAAAAAAAACAATTAAAAAAGACCAGGATCGTAGTTGGTGTTGGTGTTGGATATGTCTGTCTTATTCTTTAAGAGGTTGGATTCAAGTGTCAGGTCCGTTCTCTGCGTCATGGTGGAGGGAAGGGATGGCCTGACAATACTGTAAACCCTGTCTCCCAGTTCTTTGGAACCATTGCTGATTGGCGAACGTATAAACGGGTCTCCCTGTTGCTGGACAATCTGATCTTCTGTCTCAAGGGATGAAGTGGTGGCTGGTACTGTAGGTATTTTCACAAAGTCATCTACGGATATCAATCAGCTTGGACGGTTGATTAATTAATTAATACTGAGGTTTCAGTTCAAACTTCCAGCCACCTGCTAACGTCTTACCGAAAGGGAAATAATTTAGAAAACAGTTGCGCCTCAACGTCTCTTTCTGAGTTTATCTGCGACCAACTAAACTTTTTCTAGCAGGCACTTAGAGCTTCATCATTGGAGAGAGTCATGGTGGGCGACAAGTGGATCTCCAAGCTTCCAGTAATTAGCAGCAAGTAGATCTGGTCACGTGAGTACCACCATTAGTCGTATCTTTTGTCAGCCTGAGATAATCAACTAAAATCTTTCCAATGCACCCCCACATTTTGGAACCGTCAGTCAAACAGTCATTGACCAATCCGCTGAGCAATCATGACAAAGTCAATGTGTGATGCCATGGCAATGGCAAAACACAATTAGCTATATCTTGTCAGCGTTTTTCAATCAACTTCAAATTCTGTCCATTTGACTACAGGCACGTTCTCGTGAATTCCGTGAATTTGTCTATATATGTTTCGCTCCGGTCCCTTGATTGCGATTTTCGTCGCTGCAATTTCCATCCTCATCATCATCTATTCACCAGCAAACAGCTACATCGATCACCTTCAACAACTCACAACAAACTTGATTTACCCAATCAAAACGTCAACAGTCGAAACAACTCACCAGAGTCAAATGATCAACGCTGCAAAGAACATGTCCAAGTCACTTCGTCAAGCAAAGATTACTCCTCACCGTTCTAGCAACCGCGGCCGTGGCGACCATGGCTGGCTCGATACGTACCATTCTTTTTCTTTTGCTGACTGGTACGACCCGAGATTTACTCACTTTGGTTCTCTCCGTGTCCTCAACGAGGATCGTGTAAAGGCCAACTCGGGTTTCCCAACCCACCCTCACCGCGATTTTGAGATCTTCTCTTATATCCTTGGAGGAGAGCTTACCCACCGAGACTCAATGCTTACCAAGGGCAAAGAGGGAGGACAGTCTGACAAGTTCTACCGCATGCACCGCGGTGATGTTCAGTTTACTACTGGTGGAACTGGCATTGCCCACTCAGAGTTCAACGAGCACAAGACCGACACTGTGCACTTTCTCCAGATCTGGGCCATCCCCTGGAAGCGTGGTCTTACCCCCCGATACCACACCCGTCATTTCAGCGATGAGTCCAAGAGACAGGGGTTTGTCAAGATTCTGAGTCCCCTCAAGGGTGGTGATGATGCTACTGCTCAGGAGGAGAAGACCGCCGAGCCTGTCATCCCCGAGACTATCCCCATTCACGCCGACTTTGTTATGGGCGCTGGCATTATCGAGCCAACCAACAAGTTTGAGTGGACAGTCGGAGGAGGTGCCACTGAGCAGACCAAGAGAAAGGTGTATGTGCACCTGCCCATGACTAAGGGAGGAAAGGCTAAGATCCGCTTGGATGGCCGGGAGGATGCTGAGCTTTTTGAAGGCGATGGCGCTTTTATCGAGGGTGTCAACGCCGGCGATAAACTCGTAGTGGAAAGCATTGGAGAGGCCGAGGCCGAGGTTATCGTTCTGGATACTGCTTAAGTCCAGATTGTCAATACTGGACTAAGCCGAGTTTTCCTATTGGAACAATATAGATGGGTGAGCGGTATCTTGATAGAATTCTCTGAATGTATTTAGCGCGGATCAGTAAAATGAAATTCTCTATATCAAATCTCACAATCTCCTTTGATTTCAAGTAGTTATGTTTAGAACCAACAAGTGGATGATTTTGCCATACCAACTCACCCCCGACACAAGTATTGTGAGATCGACAATGCCAACAAGTAGTTGTTCCAGTTGATAAACCCACGGCGGAGAATAGTTCAGCATTGTCTTCCTACGGGGCGAGATAAAAAGACTAATTCATCCAACGGTGTGACTGAGGTGATATGAAGCTGTTGAACTTGTGGACCGGATTTCGTACGTGCTTTGGAGCATCGTTGAGCGCTTATGGATCTCCACCCGGTAGTCATGTTGGTAAGCGAATCAGTATCGTGGCCAGTCGGAGATGTAATAGAGTGCAATAGGATATGACGACAGGACCTGAGAGCCAGGGAACTAGCGAGTCCAGTAACATGGAAATCCACAAGAATGTCGTTGATCATCGTCAAGTATTGTTGGTCAGTCTGCTATACACCAAGATAAACCACCTTAGGTCCTAAGGTAGCTACTGCTTTTGGTGGTCCAACTAGTATCGGTTCTGAAAACCCAGCAGGATATGCTGAACCGAGATCACGAGGGTACCCAGTCTTCTGTGACAGGGATCTGGCAGTGCCCGCCAAGTAAACAGTGGAATTTGGTATGAGACGGCGCTGTAAGAAGATTGTATCAGTATCAGAGTCGGAACAAAGAAAGACGGTATAAGTAACCAGTAGTAAGAATAGGAACCTGAGAGTAGAAAAATCTCACAGGGGACCACGCAGGAGATATAAAAACAATAACTAATGAGTACTATAAACATCCCATATTTGAGATGTTGCAAAACACAAATATTGGCAAATATTGGACTAGCTGAGAAGTTGGCTAGCGTCTGCTGTTGAGCGAGCAAACTATAGGTTCTAGGCTCATTGGAAGAGAAAAAAAAAAAAAAAAGAACGTGAAGCCACGGTTGAAGCCAAGCGAGAGAGGCTTCAGACTAGTGACGAACTCCTTTTTTCTTATTGTCTGTCTGAGTATTATGGTTAAGTCATGTTGCAATTAGCTAGACCATATGATGCACCAAGCTCCGAGAATGTAGTGGAGGAGTCAATGGTCATCTGATGTCACCCGAGTAGTCCAGGGTTCTCGGAAGAAAGCGAAAGGATTGCCGATCAATGACAAGGAAGAGAGGAATAAGAACCCCTCCGATCGGCGGTGTCGCAACGTGGGCAGCGGCCGAGGGGTCCTGGGTCTATCGCCAGACCCTTAGACTAGACATATTGTACTACGTACTATTAGTTAATGATTTTGGGTCCAAAACCTCCGGAGCTGTCAGGGGTAATGCAGCTGGAAATCCAAAAGAGGAAATCAGTGCCTGAACTTACTAATAACCAGCGGTGGCATTGGAACCTAGATACGTAGCACTTAGATCCATAGCTCTAGGTAATATCTGCGCTATGATTTAAGCCCTACAGCGATGACTCGAGCTCTAACAACATGCTATTGGTCAACCGAAATGCAGGAACCGCTAGCCGCATCGCTTAGTTCAGACGGCGACTCCACGTGAAGTTTCCAGACAGGGGTATAGACATTGACAGAACAGAACCAACAACGGTCAAAGCGACAACCCTTTCAGCTTCAGCTTCTTTTGTCACAATTTGGCCTTTTCTTCAGAGAATGAACTTGGAGACTTGAAAAGCCTTTGTTGTCGGTCTAAGCTAAGTATCATCGGTATATTGAATCAAATGATGATGCAGTAAACTGACACTTGACAGCCATATCATGGAGCTCAGATACTCAAAACACTACTTCACATGAAATCCATATCCACAGTCAACATGCCTCTTACAGACGATACCCTCACCAGAACCCTCCCAACGCCGGCGTCACGACTCAGGAACCTTTCAGGCATCTACCCGAGTGGTACTGAATCGAATTCATTTGCTTGCCAAGACCAGATATCCATTATTCTCCCCTCATAGCGTCACAGAATGGGCTTATTCACGCACCTTAGCTTTATCTCCGTTCTCCATTCTCATCTTGGCGTATCGGTTGCACGGCTCAGCCGCCCACCTTCCCAATAGTTCCTCACTTTCGACCAACGCTTAGCCTGTTCCTGAAAACGATAGTCTACTGACTAACAGCTTCAGCTGTCTGAACTGCACAAGCGTGCAGCCTCTAGGCTAGACTTGTTCTACAGTAATGTTCTCTGGTGGAGATTGCTTCTTGCAGTGCGGCCGACGTCAAGCTGCCCCCATCGACAGTCCCAGATGTCCATGTCAATACTCTCGTGAGAGGAGTACATTGACTATGTTCAAGATAGGCAATATCCGGTCCATATGGCTAGCTTCTGGACCAACGGTGACTAAGAGATGCGTCCGAAGCCAGCAACCCCTTGCTCAGAGTACAGTAGCTCTCTATAATATATGGCTTTCCCTCGTCTTCCTTCTTTGCTCTCGTTACTTTCCATCAACTTTGTTGACAGTCACTTTTGGAGACGGCTCTGTTCTAGGCCTCATTGCGAACTTTGGTTTGCGTCCTTTCTTTGATCACTGTATCATCACACATTCTTTACTGGCCTTGGCCAACTTACAGTCTTTCACATAATACAGTTTTTCAGTTAATCGCAATGTCTCTGGGCCCTATCTTTCAGGCTTCTGGTTTCGGTGGTCTCAACGGCTACTGGGTATGTGCGCTTCCTGATTTTAGAAGAGCTGTCCACTGAGTATATTTTCTAGGGTCAACTCGGATCGGAGTCTCTCACGTCTTACTGTGACACTCGACCCGAATATGTCACACTCTCTTTCGTGAATCAAGCCCCTGAGCACAGCTTATCAGGCCTACCTGGTACAAACTTTGCTGGGCATTGCGCAGGTGGCAAATATCCGGGATCTAACCTCCTCAGCGAGTGCCAGACAATCAAAGAGGCCATTACATACTGCCAAGATCGCAACGTCAAGATTCTTCTGAGCATTGGTGGTGTCTACAACACTGGAGACAGTAACTACAAAGTAACAACCGATGAAAACGGTCGGGACTTTGCCGACATCCTCTACAAGGCCTTCGGTCCTCACAATGAGTATTCAGGCCTCGTTCGGCCCTTCGACAGTGTTGATGAGGATGGCAATGCTATCTACAATGCGGTCGATGGTTTCGACTTTGATATTGAGCATAATCTTCGTGAGTGACCAAGCAACATATCTGCAACCGGATATCTACTAACAATTGGCAGCTAACGGTCCTTACATCGCCATGATCAACCGACTCCGCGAACTCGATGACGGACTCATCATTACCGGTGCGCCCCAGTGCCCAACTTCGGATGAATGGTTTTACATGAAGGAAATGATTCAGTTAGCCAAGTTCGATGCCCTTTTTGTTCAATTTTATAACAACCCTTGGTGTGATGCCGTGCCCGAAGGTCTTGAAGGCGAGGGGTTCAACTACGACAAGTGGGTTGAAATCATTGAGGCGAGCGAATTCAGCAAAGAGGCCAAGCTGTATGTCGGTCTTCCTGCTAGCCTAGACGCTGCACCAGGTGGAGGTTATCTCAAGCCCAAGGACATGAAGGATCTTGTTTGCGAACTTACGGAAAAAAGCCATTTCGGTGGTATATCTCTCTGGGACCTGACCCGTGGAGCTGGCAACATTGTTGACGGAAAGAGCTACAACGAACACGTAATGGATGCCCTCAAGTATGGCTGTGAACCTGTGCCAGTTCCCACAACCACCACCAGCGCCATGGCCACTACTACGGAAGAGGCATCTACCTCTACTGATGCTACGACAACCGAGGTCACCACGACTGAAGCCACTACAGTTGATACTACCACTACATCTGATGTCTATACAACTACTGGTGCTTCTTCGACAGGGGATACTACCACGACTGACACTACCACTGCCTTTGACTTCTCCTCGACCGATGCATCTTCAACTGAAGATGGCACGACTACCTCGGACGTTTCTGCTTCCACCGATGCTACTACTTCCACCAACGCTGCTGCTTCGACTGATGCTTCGACTGATGCTACTGCTTCCACCGATGCTACTACTTCCACCAACTCTGCTGCTTCCACTGATGCTTCGACCGATACCACGGCTACCTTGGACGCTTCTGCTTCGACTGGTGCTTCGACTGGTGCTTCGACTGATGCTACTGCTTCCACCGATGCTACTGCTTCCACCGGTGCTACTACTTCCACCAACGCCGCTGCTTCAACCGAAACGTTTGCTAGCACTGGTGCAGACACTTCAAGCATCGCTGCTGACTCTGCCACTTCTGATAGCTCCGCGACAGCCACACAATCTTCTGCCGACACTACTGAGGCGTCAACAACCGGCAGTGTTTTGAGAAGTGATGCTTCTTCTGCTACATCTGGTTTGACTGCGACCACTGATGCTCCCGCCGTTACTGAGGCTGCTTCTACCTCAACTGGAGATGTTCTTACAGATGTCTCGGGAATGACAGAATCCACTGCTTCGGCTGGAGAGACCGAACCAGCCACTATTTCGACGGCTTACAGCACTTTCAGAGGCTGGAACACCACATCAACCGGCGCTCCTGCATACACTCAGACATACGGCAACCCTGCTACACTTGTCCATTCGGGCTCTGTCACGACCAAGAGATCGCCCATCTACACCAGCTACCCTGGAAACACGAATGCTATCAGTATGACTACCAGCACTGTCTGCACTACCCGAGTTCATACGGTTACCAAGTGCTCCCCTGAGGTTGTTGACTGTCCCTATGGATCTGTCACCACTGAGACCATTCCTTTGTACACGACTGTGTGCCCAGTCACTGCTAAGGCTGAGCCTACTGGTTATGCCTCTCAGTATGCTGCTCCTCCCCAATACGAGACCAGGACTGTATACACCACAAGTGTCCACGCGGTCACCAAATGCGCTCCTGATGTTGTCAACTGCCCTTACGGATCTGTTACCACCGAGACTATCCCCGTCTACACTACTGTCTGCCCTGTAACTGAGGCGGTCAAGCCAGCTCCTACCAATGTTCCTGTCAACCACGAAATCCAGACTCTCTACACGAGCCATGTCCATACCGTCGCTCAGTGTCCTTCCGAGAACCCCAATTGCCAGGTCGGTGCTGTCACTACCGAGATCGCTTCGTGGACCACAACCGTTGTGCCTGCAAAGGAGACGCAAGGTATCAAGGACTACAAGTCTGCTGGCGAACTCCCTAAGCCCCTGACAGCTGGGCCTCGTCTCAACGGAACAGTCTACACCAGTATTGTCGTCCCTCCAGCCACGCTCAAGACCGCTACCAAGCCTGGTGTTTTTGAGCAGGCCAAGCCTACATACAAGCAGCCGGTGCACGAACAACTCTCAGGCGCCGCGGCTCCTACAGGTGGACACGACGACGAGACTCCTGTTGAGACTCATACTCCTGCTCCCCTCACCCCCGTCACCGCCGGTGCATCTTCGATGACCGTCGGGTTGACTGCACTTGCAGGTCTTGTTCTTCTGCAAGTACTCGCTCTGTAGTGTGACTACACTCACTCTCCTTCTTTTTTCGTTTTGTTTCTTTCTTGGTTAGAAAAACTGAGATCCCTTGACTATACCTTCTTCAACGTAGAGGGCAACCTTTACAACTTCATGTCACTCCTATTATGTTAATGTGTATAGAATGAATACATACCTATCTTACGGTTAGAAATGATATCTAATGCAGATAACATGACCATGTTTCAGAATGTCTCACTTGACTGTACAGTACTATACAGCGCTCACGATATCGCAAGTTGATGTCGAGCGGTCACCATTACAGTTTTATACTTGCTTATTAATTCTTATCGATGCGCTGTTTATTTGTTTTGGTATTTGGCAAACCCGGGTCAAGAGTCACAAGCTGGATTTCTGAATGCAGAAGGAAACGTCAGCGGCTGCGACTATAACCTGTTCTGTATTAGATCGTCGTTTCGAGTAATTAGGGTCCTACAGTCGACGTATGCGTTACTTGCAAATACAATTGAGGCGAATTTATTAATCATAACCGGAACATCGATCCTTTGGTTTCACATGCCTTGAATAGTTCCTTGTATGTTGAGTACTGCATTATCATAAGTACTGAACCTACTAGGTATGGAGGTTAACTTTCCTGTCTGAATAGGTTCTTGGCACTTGGCAGTCTATTCTCAACTACCTACGGTAATTAGAACTCGGAGCTACCTAGGTACTGTACAGGAACAAAGCTAGAGCGGCTGTCATTACAGTACTGTACTGCATTGCTTGGTTGACGTTAAAGACGTCATTGGATACCTATGAGGAGAAGCTTCTACCTAATGGGCTAATGGTGGAAGGTCCCGGTCTTGAAACAGCCCGTCCAGTGACAGACTGAGGGGCATGGAGTTCTGGAAAGGTGACGAATATCCAGGGCAGTGCTTGACTACTAACCTATGCCATAATATAATAGGATGGGAAAATAGCCGATGTATGGTGAATGCTACCATTTCAACTTATCAGGTCGATCGATTTCTTCTGCTTTCGGAGGTTGTCAATTCAGTGGTGGCTGATCTTGAGGGTGTCGGGCGAATGTCCACCTCCACCTGGCGTGAAGCTCTAAAACTTCCAGGTTACCTCCATAGTCCATACATAGGTACCTCGTACTAAGCCCCTCTTCGACCAACTCTATTGCCTTACCAGTATCCGTAACGACAGCGTTGTTTGATCAGCTAAAACTAACCTGACGACTTCATCAACCAAGATTGTCTCTACCCGGCCACTTTTAATCCTTTCCCCTTACATACTATCAACCCTCAGTTCTCTCTCGCCAACAACACCAGAGAACAGCATCTACACGCAAATTCTTGGCATTGGCCAAAACAACCCCTGTTATCAACACTATAGCGGGCGCGCTACCTTGCTGCACATCCAGCATCCGGCCCCTAGTCTACAGCAGTCAAGGTAGCTGGAGACGTCGGCCAAGATGTCTGACATTGGAGATAGGTGAGTTAAATGATAACTTAGTGATACCTCCAACTGTTACAGCACCAAGCAAAGCATCCGCATCCACCTTGCTTGGCCTGCCAGACTGATTCGCCATTCCCTCTGACTGCATGCACCTACCTACAGTATCTCTGTCCATGTCCATGTCCACATCAGACATTGGATGCTTCTCTTCTTATTTAAACTTAGCTTCCCCTCCGAGTCTGGCCTTACCTTGCTCTGGACTATTTGACCAACACCAACCACCCCAGCATCAAAATCGTTCCACCTACTGACCGCTGTTTATCTTTTGTCTTCAGCACCCACAAGCGGTCCAAATCCGCCGCCGCCCTCTCTCTCCTGCGGCGCAATAATACTCGAGAAGAAGAGTCTGGTTCCGAAGACGGGAGGCTTCGGCGAACTCCCTCATCCTCGACCCCGACCCCGATCAACCCCATGGCGCACCAACAGAGCCCCCGTGGCCACGCCGCCAAACAATCCGTCTCCTCGTCTGGTCTCTCTCCTACGGCTTCCCATTCGCAACCATCCAAGCCTCAGCAGACCGTCGCATCGCCTGCTGCCGAGAAGAGCACTGCAAGCCTCGAGCAATCTGTCCGCAAGTTTAGATTTGTCGAGGCTCTACGAAGCGGCGATACCTCATCCATCTCCCGCGCCATTCGCGAAACCGCCGAAAACGCCCCCCGCCCGAGCATTTCTTCCGTAAATGGCTCCTCCACAGGTGCCCTCGATGATACTACAATTCTTCATTTAGCTATCCAATGTGCTGAATTCCCCGTCATTGAGTACGTCTTGTCCGATGGACAGGGATCGATCGACGTGAACGCTCGTGACAAGGATGGGAACACCCCGCTTCACTTGGCTGCGATCCAGGGCAGAACCACGGTGGTGAAGCTCCTCTTGGAACAGAAGGATATCAACGATGCTATCGCAAACGGCCAAGGCAAATTGCCACTCGACGTAGCACGAAACCCTGAGATTTTCCAGCTTCTGCAGCTTTCGAGATCACTTTTTGCCGAGGCCAAGGTCAAGCAAGTGCAAGAGCTGATTGCGCGGGGCAATTATGGCGCACTTGCTGGAGTTCTCGAAGAGCATCGCGTCAAGACTGTTCTCGACATCAACAGCCCCGAATTTGCATCCGAGCCTGTCACGGTTCAGACTGGCGGGACACTGCTTCACGAAGCTGCCCGAAAGAAAAATACCAACCTTATTCAGGTTCTCCTTCTCCACGGTGCCGACCCGTTCCGTCGCGATCGTAAGGGCAAGCTGCCCCAGTCCGTCACTAGTGACGACGCTACAAAAGCTATTCTTAAGAAGTCTCCTGCAGCTGTTGCTGCCCAACGAGGAATACAGGAGAAAGCGGTGCTTGGACAGGCTGCTTCTCAGGGCACGCCGGGCTCTACCTCCAGTGACCCTCTCGCTGGACGAGAGGCCCGTGAGATGAAGGGCTATCTCAAGAAGTGGACCAACTATAGAAAAGGTTACCAGCTGCGTTGGTTCGTGCTCGAAGATGGTGTTCTCAGTTACTATAAGCACCAGGACGACGCAGGCTCGGCCTGCCGTGGAGCTATCAATATGCGAATTGCCAAGCTTCACATGAGTCCCGACGAGAAGACAAAGTTCGAAATCCATGGAAAATCGTCAGTTAAGTATACTTTGAAGGCAAACCACGAAGTTGAGGCCAAGCGATGGTTCTGGGCCCTCAACAATTCAATCCAGTGGTCCAAGGATCAGGCGAAGGAGGAAGAGAAACGAGCAGCTCGTGGCGCAGAGCTTTTGAGACAGGCCAAGGCTGATCCCAGCACACTTTCCCTCCAGGAATCTCATAGCGAGAGTACCAGTGTAACGGACCTACGCAGAAATAGCTCTCAAATTCCTAGCCGATCACTTTCGAAAATATCCTCGGTCGATCAACGACCAAGCCAGGCCAGTCCCGGCACTACTGGTAGCCTGGAAGACGACGAATTCGTGGATGTCGAGACGGATGCGGGTGCCTCAAGGGTACACAAGAATGGGGCAACGACAAACAATGACATGGATGACGAGGATGACTACGGCGACGATATGAGCATCCATGAAGAGCCGACTGCCACGAAAGACGCATTGAATATCACCGCCCAGTCAGCTAAGCTTCAGCTCGAAACAATGTCTCATGTTCACCAGGCCCTCATCAACGAGCTTAACCAAAACCCCAACACACCTCTTTCTGATAATACGGTATCTCAAGCCTTGGGTACATACGATGCTGCGATTCGAAGTCTGTCAACCCTCGTGGCTGACTTGCTCCGGATATCAAAGGACCGCGATGCTTACTGGCAATACCGTCTTGACAGGGAGGCAAACATGCGACGTATGTGGGAGGAGAGCATGGCACAAGTGGCTCGTGAGCAGGAGGTTCTGGAAGCTCGTGTCGGAGAGGCAGAAAAGAAGCGCAAGGCAACCAAGAGGGCTCTGCGGGAGGTCATCGAAAGCGGCATTCCTGTTGGGGCTGAGCTTCCCGTGCAGGACACACACGTAGAGAAGGAGTTGGATGATGGTAAAGAAAAGGAGGACGAGGAAGGACAGTTCGAAGATGCAACTGCCAAATTGCCAGCACCCGGACCAGCGTCTCCCGAGCCACCCACAATGAAGAGTGTCCGAAGGAAACCTACGATTATCGTGGACTTATCCGAGAGCGAATCTGAACAAGAGGACGAGTTCTTTGACGCCGTGGATGCTGGTCAGGTTGAAGTATCGGAACTGCCTGCTGACGAGATTAAGCCCAAAAGCCAAGATATTGTGGTGTCTGGCGGAATGGACATCAGCTCCTCGTATAAGGGTTATGAAAACGGTATCCGAACCAGGCTCAAGATGGATGCTGATGACCGGCCCAAGATTTCTCTTTGGGTAAGTGGACTGTGTGAAAGCGAAGTTACTGTGATGCTAACTTGGAACAGGGAATTCTCAAGTCTATGATTGGCAAAGACATGACCAAGATGACTTTGCCTGTTTCGTTCAACGAGCCTACTTCACTCCTCTACCGTGCTGGTGAGGATATGGAATATGCAGATCTGCTTGATCTGGCCGCGGATCGAGCCGACTCGATTGAACGACTCATCTACGTCGCCGCATTTGCTGCTAGTGAATATGCTTCCACCATTGGTCGCGTGGCTAAACCTTTTAACCCCCTTCTGGGAGAGACGTTTGAATACGTGCGACCCGACAAGGGTTACCGCTTCTTCATCGAACAAGTCAGTCACCATCCCCCTGTTGGCGCCGCGCACGCAGAGGCGCCCAAGTGGTCCTACTGGGGAGAGTCGGCCGTTAAATCCAAGTTCTACGGTAAATCTTTCGACATCAATCCTTTGGGTACATGGTTCCTCAAGCTTCGTCCTACTGCTGGAGGTAAGGAAGAGCTTTACACGTGGAAGAAGGTTACCTCTTCAGTCATCGGAATCATTACTGGAAACCCAACTGTCGACAACTACGGTATCATGGAAATTAAAAATTGGACAACAGGGGAGGTTGCCCATGTCGAATTCAAACCACGTGGTTGGAAGGCTTCTAGCGCATATCAAGTATCTGGAAAGGTCACTGATGCCTCTGGCAAAGTGCGCGTCAGTCTTGGTGGTCGCTGGAACTCCAAGCTGTATGCTCGCCTAACTCCGGGTTACGAGGCAGCAGTCGACGAGCCCAAGGAAAGTGGTGGCGATATGGCACACGGCGGTCTGGCTGACCCCAACCGGGCATACCTCATCTGGAAGGCGAACGAGCGACCAACTGGTATTCCCTTCAACCTGACGCCATTTGTTCTGACATTCAACCATATTGATGATCAGCTGCGCCCATGGCTTCCTCCTACTGACTCTCGTCTCCGACCTGACCAGCGTGCGATGGAGGACGGAGAGTATGACTTTGCTGCCGAGGAGAAGAACCGTCTAGAGAATGCCCAGCGAGCTCGCAGACGTCTTCGAGAGGAACGTGGTGAAGAGTTTGTGCCGGCTTGGTTCCAGAAGGCACGTTGCGAGATTACGGGAGAGGAGTATTGGCAATTTAACGGCAAGTACTGGCAGCAACGTGAGAAGGCTGGTCCACAGGGCAATCCTCAAGCTGCTTGGGAGGGATTGGAGCCGATTTACGAAGATCATGTGGATGAGGACCAGGATACAGTACGGTGATGGTCTTTTTTGGGTTCCAAGTTGTTAATCATTACCGATCAAAGGAAACAAAAACAGTCGGGGTACGAGATGGATAGGAGGAATGTCGTATAGAAGAGAGGTCTTGAGTGGTTAGTATGAGTTGCAATGAATGTCGCTGAAGCATGACGGCCAAGTAATTTACTTTTTGTTCTCTGCTATTGATGTGCCGTTATAATTCCCGGACCGGAGAATAAGTGCTCTGTACCTACTGTAGAGTGTTGAGTAACATCCAATGCCGGTCACGGGTTGGCCGATAACCCGGTCGACTCGGCCCCACGATCGGCAGAGGTCCGAACCTCGGCAAAAAATTAATAGTCTTGTCCTGTCCCTAGGTAACCTTAAACTTGTCAGGGGCGGGTTACGTATGAGTCTCGTCTTTCTTATCAACCTATCTAAGTCCGCCCTTGGCAGCACATGAAAACGCTCGGTCTGTACTCTTCTTCCCAATTCATTTAACACCTTTCTCCCTTTTACCAGGACTAAGTTACGAGTTTGCTTGTTAATAGCAATAACGCGTTTAATTGACGCGGCCAAGGTTATAGAATGACCGTTATCGAGGGAAACGTTAGACCAACGCTCCTGCGACCACCAGAGCACGATGAAAATAAGTCTTTGATTGAGAATGTCTTGGACGTTACAGAGCTCAAGGTTCTAGGAAAGGTAAGCTATACTTCACATCATCGAACTACATAGTGCGATCTAAGTTACTACACCACAAGACGCGTGCAGCATCATATCCATCTCTTTGTTCATGTCTAAAGCACAACGTACTAATTAAGCACAGGATATCTTCACAAACACACATCCTCAATGGCAGCCACCCGGAGCCCGTGGTATATACGGTGGCGCTGTCATCGCACAATGTCTCGCTGCCGCGCAAAAGACAGTTCCAGAGACTTTCTTGGTGCATTCCCTTCATTGCTACTTCCTTCTCGCTGGCTCATCTGAGACCCCAATTCTCTATCACGTCGAGAGGGTGCGCGATGGCCGCTCGTACGCGACACGTACGGTCCAGGCACGACAGAAGGGCGCATGCATCTTCACCACGACTATCAGTTTCGTCCGTCAGGTAAGCCCGGATAAGAAGCAGCGGGAAGTGAGCCATGCGGCGACTCTGCCCGAGAATGTGACTTCACCGGCAGATGACTGGGATGGTGAGCCAGAATGGGCAAGAACAGGGCCTTTCCAGAGTCATAGGATTGAGGTGCTGGGCGCCAACGACCCTGAAATCAAGCCGCAGGACCGTAAGAGCCGACAGTGGATGCGATCACGACAAAAGATCTCTGCTGCAGGCGGCCACCAAGCACATCTCAATGCCCTGGCCTATATGTCGGACAGCTACTTCATCGGCACGGTGTCCCGTCTCCACGGTCTATGGCGCTTCCCTTTCTCGCCGGAAGAGGTCCCCTCGCTGGATGAAAAGACACAGGAGAAAGTCAAGGAGATGTGCGAGTTCGAAGGGATGGGCTCTGACGTTGAGGACTGGAAGAAGAGAGATCACGTGGGCATGATGGTGAGTCTGGACCACAGCATCTACTTCCATGAGCCGACGGCGGTCAAGGCAGATGAGTGGATGTTCACGGAGACGGAGAGCCCGTGGGCGGGAGATGGCAGGGGCGTTGTCACGCAGAAGATCTTTGGCAAGGATGGAGCCTTGTTGGCGACGTGTTTCCAAGAGGTGAGTTTTGACGTGTTCTTCCTTTAGGCTGTGACGTTTTGAAATAGTTACTGACTTTGTGCAGGGCGTTGTCCGGCTTAAGCAGGATGGTGGGGAGAAGTCTGCAAAGCTGTAGTTTGCTATTTGTTGGTTCCGTTTTATTTACTGATACCATACCTAATATTACTATCTCGTTCTCAAATATGGACATTATTCTCTGAAAATAGTCTCAACTTCCTGATTGAAAATGGGTACCGGGTATTTTATTCATAACACTGGAATCTTGTATTGGGTATACTGGAGGTATCAAGTCGATATTATAAGGTTAGGTTTCTTAGAAGGATCCATTGGATCCAAGGATTTGACAGCGTCATCCTCCACTATCCACTCAGACACTAGAGCGTGCCCCCAGGCGTTCCCACCGCTAAAAGCGCTGAGAATGGTACTTTTCAGGGATAAGTAACCAATTAAACCATCCCTGGCTTTTAGTGGCGCCGCCAATGCCGTCTAACCGTCAAGTCTTGGCTCATTAAAATAAACCACCAAAGAGTATCAATCATTCCTCCACTCAAAACTATCCTTTCTTTGGCTCGATTTTCCTGTCTCCCTCTTTTAGTTTTAATCTATCTGATTCTGGGGATTGGATATTGTGAGATTAAGCTTATTCTTGTTCACTCTTTCTGTTTACTCTTTATTTCTCTCTCAGACGTCCGTCTGGAACTATAATCTCTGATCGACGCGTGCCAGATTGGTTCATCAGTGGATGTATTATCAAAGTCTCGACCGTTAGTCAAAGTCATGCGTACTTCCACTATCCTCGCTTCACTCGCTGTAGGGGCTTCTGCTGGCACAGTCTCTGTCCCTTTTGTGAAGAACGGGTTTCATCATGGCGCCTCCATCGAGAAACGCGATACTCTAGACCTTGAGGCACTGAATAACATCACCGGAGGTGGATATTATGCCGAGTTTTCGATTGGAACGCCGCCACAGAACATTAGCTTCCTTCTTGATACTGGAAGCAGCGATACCTGGGTCAACTCCAAAGATACCGATCTCTGTCATAGCAAGAAGGCGCAACAAACAAATGGATACTGCATGGCCACTTGTAAGTTATACTCGTACTCTCAGCTATTAAGAGACGACACTGACAATGAGTCTCTAGTCAACCCTGACAAGAGTCATACATTCAAGGTTGTTGACCGGGATGGTTTTGATATTAGATACCTAGACACTCGGCGAATTGAGGGTCATTACTTCAATGACACCGTCACCATAGACGGTAAAGCCGTCAAGCAGCAGCAGCTGGGTCTTGCAGTCAAGTCTGTTCGCCCAACCGGTATTATGGGCCTAGGCTTTTCTGCCAACGTTGCTGCCAACAAGTCATACCCTGCCATTATCGATAACATGGTATCTCAGGGTCTCATTGACACAGCTGCTTACAGTCTCTGGCTAGTGAGTCAACTCTGAAACTCCTTGAACCATCGCTGACCAAACACAGAACGATCTCAGTTCCGATCAAGGAACCGTCCTCTTCGGTGGCATCGACACCCAAAGGTTTTATGGCGAGCTTGCCACTCTCCCCTTACTACCCGAATCTACCAAGTCCCTTAACGTCACCTCCTTCAGCGTCGCCTTGAAGGGTTTGGAGGTCAAGACGCCAAAGAAACCAGACGGCATCAAGATGGACTCTCTCAAGAAGAACACAGTCGCTATTCTCGACTCTGGTTCCACCGTTTGTCTCATGCCGGACGCTCAGGTTAAGGAAATCTACAAGGCCTTCGATGTCCTCAGCGTGCAAGATGTCAACATCCCTTTTGTAGACTGCGGTTACGCAAAAGACAAGGGCAAAGGCATCTACTTCGACTTCGAGTTCGATAACAAGACAATATCTGTCCCTATGAGCGAAATGATCGTCAATGCCTTCCCTGACAACCAGGATATTTTCAAGGACCCCCGTCTCGACTATTACTTCAAGGACTGGGATGGTGTCTGCATGTTTGGCATCTCACCTTCCAGCACTTACGGAGTACAGACCTCCACTTTTACGATCCTTGGCGACACATTCCTACGCTCTGCTTATATCGTTTATGATTTGGCAAACAAACAAGTGGCAATCGCCGAGGCCGCCCATGGCGGTAAGGAATCAAAGATCGTTGACCTCAAGGCCAATTCTAAACTACCAGCTGTTTCCGGACTTCCAGGTAAGTCGCCAACAACTCTTTCTCTCGCCCAGTTTGTTGTTATCTAACCCTTCCTCAGAGCCCGAGAACGCTGCCGGTCACATTTCTCCCGTTTCCTTGGTGAGTCTCATCGTAGCTGCGGGTATTGCTTTGGCTGTTCTGTAAGCATGCTGGTATAATTCATACAGCGTAGAAGATAGACATCGTGAGCATATTAGAATAGCATTTTAGATGAATTATCGCTAGAAGGTTTTGTGGTATTTATGGTATATTTTGTATATATAATACGATACCCCTGGTTACATATAAACATTCAAAACGCTTTCACGTCTACCGGTTTACATGTTTCTCTAAGTTTCCGTATAAGACTAGCACAATCTTGACAGTAGCTCGGGTTACTCAACAGGAAGCAAGAAATCTTTCAAGACTACCTAAGTCTATAGTATTATTAAGACGACAAGTTTCGTTCTTAATCCGTGCTTCTAAAAAGGAAATCCCCATAACGCCCGTCCATTTATATTCCCAAGCGTTAGTGAATCCAGGCACTGGGAGTCGAGCTCTTAGCCCATCTTGTTGTATCGCTCCCGTGCCTTGTCCTGCACAGTGTTCACGTAATCGGCGTAGGTGTTCTTCGTCTTGCGCTCAGCCAACTGCGCTGCATCGCCCAGATTGCCGCCCTCGGCACCCAGTCCAACACCTTCCTGGTAGGCATTTGTCTCGATGACTTCAGTTCGCCCCTCTCCATTGGCTCCTAGACCTGCACCTGTAGACCAACCCATTTTGGCCAACATGCCTGCACCCTTGGACTGGGCAGGCTTCGGGGTCGGTCTGGCCTCTTCTGTCTTAGGAGCGGATTTGGGTTTCCCTTGCAATGCGGTCGTGGGCTTGGTGGGTTGGTTGTAGACGGCTCGTCTCTCCTTGGCACGGTCACGGTACTGGGAAGTAGAATTGTCAACGTCGGGGTTCTCCTGGGCTTGCTTCTGCAGTCTCTTGTCGCGCGTCGCTAGTCTGAGCAATGCAGCCTTGACTTGCTCCTCGTTTTCCGTCGCATTCTTATGGTTTCGAGATCTTTCATGGATGTTGACTTCGTCTACTGATTTATATTTTCGCATGCAGATCAAGCACATCAGTCGATCGCGGTCAACGTAGGAAACTGGAGGTTCCTCTGACGCCGATACTTGCTGCGTGGAGCTACCAGGCGTACCGACCTCATCGGGTGAAGCCTGCTTGTCGGGAGCTGTGATCTCAGGGGTGCCGAGCTTCGCAGTCCCAGAGATAGAGATCTTGATGGCGCTCTGGGGTTTGGGGGCATCTGCAGCAGATCCTGAAAGGTTTATACGTAGCGGTGTTCGATTCACATCGCTGAATTCGGCCTTTTGTGGCCTCGCTGGCTTTGCCTCCTTCTCCTCACGAAGCTCGTTGCTTTTCTGCTGCCACATAGCCATCCGGCCTGCCATCACAGGTGCAGATTTCTTCGCGGACAAGGCTGCTATGCTTCCCTCTGCTTTGCGCTTCTTTGATTTTTTATCGGTTGCCTCTTCTTCGCGCGCCTTCGTTTCCCCCTCACCTTCGGGAGGTTGTTCAGTGATGATCTGCTGACTGGGATAGACATGACAATCCCTGTAGCGGACCCGAAGGTTCGGGTTGAACAGAGGATTGAACGACATGTGTTCAATAGCAGGTACAACCTCTCGCTCTTCAGGAAGAAAGACGCCCATATGAGTGCTCGCTACCGTCACTGGGCAAGCGGCGACAGTGAATGATCTCGACTTCTGGAACTTGGTCACAGCAGCTGTGGCATCTTCCACGGTCCAAAATTCAGCAAATCCGTATTTAAAGGATTCATCAGTGCTGGCATCGCGCATGAGGAAGACTCGATGCAGGGACCCGGGTCGGGCGCCGTAGCCTGTGGTATCACCAGTCGGTGCTGTAGACTTCAGTTTCGGTGCGCTGCTCGAGGTGTCCTTGTCCTTTTCAGGCTTCACAAGCTCTAGGCGCTTCATATCGCTGGCTAGCATGTCCTCTGTCACGAACGATGCTAAAGGATAGACAACAAGGATTTGCGCGGGTACATCCGAAGCATCTGCCATGCCTGTAAGACTCAACTGCCATGCTGGAGCTAGCGCAACAATGTTAGCTTTCACTACTGCTAACGCATCTGGAGCCGACCTACCAGCTTGAGGGCCACCACAGATCTTGCACTTTGTACGGGTAGAATAGTTGGAAAAGTCACACTGTCTTCAATCAGCAATTGCGTAGTCGACGATGAGAGTTTACTTACGGTTGGGCAAGTCCAATCGCTGCCAGGGATGCCACGGACATCTGTCGCATCGCGCGAATCTCGACTTCGAGCGTAGTGAATGTACGCATCGAATCTCCCTTCTGGGACATCATCAGTGGAGTGTGCCATTTCAACAAGAAGCTTTGGATAATGCTCTCTCATAAAAGCAACAGCATGATCGACTTCTTGGAACTGCACAAACGCTCTACGATTTCCTGTTCGAGCACGTCAGTTTCTATGTAAAACAACATATATAGCATGTCCTGCTTACCTTTAGAAGCGGAAATGCGGACGTCTATTGACGGGAAGTCGGCGGCAACAGGGTTGCTCAAGATACTGTCTCGAAGCTGCAGGTCCGTGAGTTAGTCTTGAGAACTGATACGTCGGCTCTTTTCAAAAGATATGTATTGTGTCGCCAGCATTATTATTATGATGAAAAGATAGGGGCGACACCTTGGCATGCTTTCCAGAGTGATTGTGTTTCCTCTCAAAACCAAAGGGGGCTCCATTGTTTGTTTGCTGAAACAGTTTGTTTAAATCGGTAGGGTACCAACCTCATTCGACGATATACTAAACGGCAGGCCTTCGAGAATGACGGTATCGCTGGGTTTGCCGGCGTCTCGTGTCGGGCTGTTGGAGCGATGGTGGTGATGATAGCTTCCAGATGGGGACCGCGATCGAGGGTCATCGTTGTCGCGATATGTTCTTCTGCTACTTTGGTGCTTATGGTCCTCGTGATGCCATCTCCCTTGATCGTCATCGTCCACGTAGCCATCATCGTACATGCCTCGGTAGTCATGTTCGTCGCGAGCGTTGTAGCGCGCCTCCCGGGTTTCGCCACTTCTTTTTGAGTACACGTCGTCGTAGCTACCAGATCGGTAGTCGTAATCGTAATCATCATTGTCCCGGTACCGAGAGTCTCTTCCTCGAGAATCGTCGTGGAAATCTTGCTTGGGTGGAGATCTGGAATGATCTCGCCGTCCCGTAGGGAAGTTAGCTACGAGGCTCAAATCATCCATGGAGGTCCTTCTCGAATGCCCCATCTCCGCCTGAGGCGCGGGTTGTGTGTTTACCCTGCCGCGATCGGTAGCCGGCGTCTCGGTCTTGATATTCGTCGTTACTATTCATTCTTTGATGGTCGTCCCTCGAGCGATCGGAGGATCGCATGTAGTGATCGTCGTGCATGGTCAGTTCAGCTTGTGGAGTTTTCCTTGGAGGTGAAAACGAAAGAGAAAGTTTGTTTCATAAGGAATCAAACTGTACGAGTGCGATAAGAAGGAGTTTGTGAATCAAAGTTCGAAAAAAATCAAGGCGTACCCGTACTGTACTTGTCTAGGTAGGTACCTACCTACGTCAGGTGGGGCTTAGTCATTTACGGCGCGATGTTAGCATGGAACGCTCAAGTGACTGCTTGTAGCATCAGCAATTAATTCTATATTGGTACTCATATAAACTATCAGGCAAAGTAAATATATCCTATAAGATCAATAGTTTATCTATAGTGCGTGTCTGGTTTTGCTTCGAGATAAATTACGGGCGCAGCACCCACAATGGTATGATTTGAATTTGAGGTCTCAATATTCTCATAGAAACTGAGAGATAAACTTATAACTTACTCTCTATACCTACTCCGTACATATCATTGGATTCCAAAATGGCCAACACAGAAAATACTCAAGATGTCTGGGAACAAACCGACCAGGATTGCTACGTCGCTCTAACACACGATCACCTAAACGCCCAGGCCATTATGGACCGTGTACGCAGTCCCTCGGCTGGCGCTATTGTTCTCTTCGCAGGTAAGCTCTCACCTTTGCTATCTTCTGTTGTTCTTGAGAGTCTAACTCGGTAACAGGAACCACCCGCGATAACTTTGCGGGGAAACCAGTCAAGGAGTTACAGTACACAGCATACCACCCTCGTGCTCTGAAGTCTATGCTTGCCATCGCAAAAGACATTCGTGACAAGCATGGTCTCCGTGGGGTAGCTATGATCCATCGCCTTGGTGCTGTTCCTATCGGCGAGGAGAGCATCCTGATCGCCGTATCGTCCCCACATCGACAAGCAGCATGGAGAGCTGGTGAAGAGGCGTTGGAGGAGTGTAAGAATAAGGTTGAGGTATGGAAACGGGAGGAGTTCGAAGGTGAGGAGGGAGTCTGGAGAGCCAACAGAGATGGAGCTGTAGGACAGCGCGAAACTTGACACTTTCATACATGGAAATGAATTCACTCTTTTGTTCTGGATGTTCTTGATTGAAATTGTAAAGATTCATTCGCTGAAACTGAGATTGCGACTTTGCGTCTTTGACTCTTTTGCGGCATTCCGGACTGTTATGCCTCAACTACCCACCCGCTAAAAAAAAGAAACCACGATCGATGTGTCATATCAGATATCCGAGCCCTTGAATCAGCTCGGTTTGGGTCTTCCCCATCATGATTCTATCTTAGGTGTTTCCTTCTGGTAGACCGGCGGAGGTTCTTGCATGAACTCAAAGGGACAGCGGGGAGGGTATTTGGTGCGTGATCCACCATACATCACTATTATTTGTGTAAGCAAAGATAGAAATAGATGCAGACGGTTGACTTCAAGGGAATGGTAACTTACTGATGTGTCCATGGTATGCCTCTGTGAAGGTCACGTCTATGCCCATCCCAGGAATATTTATGTCTTCTTGCCATGCAGAAGGATAGACAACAATGCCGTACTCAGAATGGAGGACTTGCCAAAATCCAAGCGGAGGGCTATAGGACTTGTTAGCTGACGCTCAACCTCTCTCTAATGGAGATTTATACCGATACTGGCCGCGCTTTACGCAGGCGTGCATGAATAGGCATACGTTTTCAAGAACCAAATGACCTGCCTTGATAGCGTCGTCAAGTTGGTCTTCTGCAAGATCATGAACACGCTGGAGACGGGCTTTGGAGAACTCCATGGCTTTAGACCATCCTTTGGTCATCTTATCGAGGTCTGTCTCTGGCCATGCCGACATTGTTGTTGATTATCGAATTCGAGGCTTGGGGTAGTGTTCGAGATGGTGCGTAGGGTATAAGTGGTCGTATAACTAGTATGATGACGATACTGTACTTGACAATAAAGGAAACTGGCGAAGAGTATGTATGTATTCGGAGGCGAGAGTATTGTGAGAAAGAATTTTATCAATGATCGAGAGTTCAAAGAGATGTTGTATTTTTGAGGACCTCTTTGATTCAAGGCTTGACTTGACTTGCCTAGGTAGGTCTTTAGGCGCATCGCAACAGAAGCGCAAAGGGAAGCCATCAAGGTGCTTGCTTGCTTCCTTCATCATACCTAGGTATGTAGGTACTAAAATGGGCAATCACAGTCACTTCCAAGCTCCGCAGGGTCCTCAGTTGATCCGATTCCCCAATCACGACTTCCTAAATTCCTTGCTTCATCATGACTTCCATTATAAGAGGGGAGGGGCCTCAGGGTGTCATAAGAACCGGCCCCGTCCCGAGAGCATAAGAGACGAAATAATTTAATCACCTTATGCCAGCTTAGGCTAGCATTTAGGCTACTTTATTTATGTAGCCTAAGTCTTAAAGGATATTTCTTCTAACACCTACCTGAGGGGTATTCTCGTGAACCCTTATGGCCACTTTCCATATTCTTCTCCATCTGTCATGAATGCCATCATGTCATGTCTTCTCTTAAGATCACGGGACCAGACAGACTTTTGACAGAACGAATTGTCATAATAATAAGCATTCATAGATGGATATTATATAGCTCAGGCTCGATGGCCACATCTTCCAGCTAAGTGCACCTTACGTTATTTTAAGGTGCGGATATATACTAAGGTATACTAAGTCATCAAAATTCAAAACGCTCATGGTATCTCTTTGCTCCGCTCCGTCTCTTTCCCTCGCCAACTTATAAAATTACAGCCTCCTCCAAATTACGTGCATCCAATGCTATCGGCCTTCTACAGAGCGTAGTTCTCTGTGTGTAAGAAGATTTCTTCTAGCTCATCATCGCCCCAGATCTCTGCCTGGAGTCGAGCTACCGTATTAGCAACGCCAACTCTCATGGCCGGCGGGCCACAAACGAACACAGCTGTGCGTCGACCGAGAATGCCTCGTCCATCAGCACCTCCGGTTGCCCATTCTTTGAGCATGTAACCCAGGTCTGGTCGCCCATACTCGACGCTCCAACCTCCGTCGATCTGATGAGGCACTGGAAACGCAAATCGCATCAGACTTTTCTGGAACTCAGTTGGGGTTTGCGGGAACCCAAAATCGAAGCCAGATGGTGGTCCAAATGTGGATGTAGGTCGTGGTCTCCCGGCCTCAGGGTTGGCCGTCCTAAGATGTGCAAGCTCCGGAGCTCGCACCGGGAATGCTTCTTCCTCGGTGGGGAACGATTCTGGAAGTCGCTGAGGTGATCGAGGTGCGTAGTTGAACTGAGGAGGATTGTCATTCTTCATGGGTCTGAAGTGAAATTCTCCCTCGTTCACTGTAGATTCATCAACATCTTCGATCGGAGGTTTCTTATCTTCAGGATAGCCATGCCCTTCAAGCCTTCGGAGAGATTCCTCCCGGTTGGTTGGTGGCGGTCCTGGGGGTGGAGGTGGGAACGAATGAGGCTGGAGATACTTTTGCTGTGGAAGAGCAGTAATGCGGTCCTCATCCTCAGCACGAAGCTCGCGCTCGCGCTCTGGGTCCCCCTGAGCCTCAGATTGGATTAGGGCGGAGTTTCTCTTGGAGGCGATACCCGCGACAAATCCATCCAGCTTATCATGGAACATGTGGCTCAGGGCTCTGGGTCCGTTGGGGCCATTGGGATTGTTCTGGTTGAAGGGGCCTGCGCCTTCCAGGTTTGGACGCGATCTTACAGCCGAGGTCACAAAAAATTTGCAAGTAACACTCTCTGGGGGAGCGGCCTCGCGGCAAATCCGCAGTTCCTCCCTAAACCAATCCATAGCTTCCAGTCGCTTCAAAGCCCAGACCACCACAACCTTCTTTGTAATAGCTTTACCATCTCTCATTCTTTTGATAAGGTTGAGAAGCTGTGACACGAGTGCTGTGATGCCACTACCACCTGCAATAAGAATGCAGGTATCGAAGGCAGCAAGATCGCGGCGCATGCCACCATAAGGGCCATCCAGGAACGCACGATAAGTATGGAAAGGTCCTTTCTCAATGGCAGTGTCCAGCACCTTGCGTGTAAATCCGCCGTAGGGTCGAAATACCAAGGTGCAGTCACGATATTGCTCGCCGTACTCTGATGGAAAATCATCGCTACATAGGGAAGAAATGGTGAAGGGGTGGTTCTCGAAGATGGAAATCCCGGGCATTCGTAAGTATACGTATTGGCCAGGCTTCCACTTCATCTGTGTTGGGATAGTGACTTTGATGGCATTTTCGGCCATGAGAGTAATGGCTGCCTCATCGCCAACCATAAAAGACATGCGCCAGGGCTTGAGCCAGTTCAACTTGAAAAGTCTCAAGAAATAGCAAAAGGCCCAAATGCCAATCGTTGTGTAGAGATATGCCCAGGACATGAGGAAGTTCTTTGTGTGCCAGAACAGGAGACCGACGTAAACCATTCCAACTGGAACGTGGAGAATCACAAAGACCTCGTAAGCTGTTCTCCTGATGAAAGGAAGCGAGGCGACGCATAGCCAGATAAGGGGAACGAGACAGGCAATACCTGTGCCGTAGATGATGCCACTACCACCAGGAAACAGACGCTGAAATACTTCCATACCGCCATCATCCCAAACAGGCTGGATGTAAAAGGGGATGGCGTGAATAAGTGATAGAAGCAAACAAAGATAACCTGCCCATCGATGGAAGACATTCAGCCGCTCTGGGCCAATGCCAATAATAGTGGTAAGTAGGTTTGCTTTCATGCTGGTCGCAATGATCCAGGGGGTCAAAGCGATAGAGATCATGCCAGCTCGGATAGCCAGCGGAGGGGACCCAAACTGAATGCTCTGCCAGTAGAGAGGTTGTTGCAGGAAACAATAGAGCACCACAAAGACAAGAGTGACGAAGACAGTGGTGAGAACTGCCAGAGAGGAGAATGTGACTCGGCGTTTTCCCCATACGAAGTCTGGAATGGGGCGATAGAATATCCATCGAAACAGAGCCAGCGTGTCATTGATGATGTTAACAGAAGAGAAGTGCGCCTTCGGTCGGAAGTGCTTCTCGCCCATCGCATCGTGGCCTTCAGGGAAGAAGTGCTGACTTTGGCCACTTCTCATTCCAGACGTGGCTTCAATCTCAGCATTATAGAGGTTTTGGTAATGTTCCTCTACTTCCTGCTTATAAATAGCTTGTCGGATTTTGTCTTGCCAGAAGTGCCAAACGCGCATGATGAGCACGGTGCCCATCAAGGCGAGTGCAAAGTAGGACCATCCTCGACCATATTTCCCTGACTTCTCCCATGGATCGATTGTATGTGCTTGAACGAGACCCGGCGGGCTTGTCGGTGTCAAGGGTATAGAAATTCGTTTGACTAGACCTGAGATGTTATTTGCGGCCTCTTCGAGGGTGTGGCGGATATTTGAGTTGGGAGCCATTTCGACCAGCGTTGAAACTCCAGTAGACTTTATAAAAAGAATTGGCGACAAAGCGCAAGAAGCACTTTTAATTCGACATTAGGTGATACTGTATGTCGGTCTGTATGAGTTCTAGTGAGGCGAAGAATCCAAGTCGGTAGATCGTAAGCCGGTAGAGTATGCACGAATGAGATTATCAGTTGGCTTTTAAATATACCAAATTCGTTGATCAAACCTGCAAAGGCAAAGACAAATAATACATTGAGATGGTAAACAAAAAGAACTCTGTCGGTTTGTCCTAAGGTGTTGTTGGGAAGCAGGGTCTTAAAGGCGGGAGCTACAGTGGAGTCTAAATGGGCATGCGGCCGAATATATGGCCTCAGACGATCAGATCCTCACCGTTTAGCGGAGAACAGTAGAGCTGCAGAACTAAGGCTCAGCAGGAAAAGTACTAACAAATGTACTGCATATGGTGGGTGTCTCTTGTGATATGGCGGCGGCAAGCTTGTCACTCTGGGCAGGGGTAGGTAGGTAAGTGGTAAGTTAGGGAATTGGAAGTGGATTTCAAGATTGACGTGCGGGAAGAGTGTGCAGCAAACGAGTCAACATACAGCATATGTACATATGGTTGTGAACGGTGGCCAAAGAGCTTCAAGGGGCCAGCGGCTGACGGAGCTCTGATATTGGCTGGTTGTTGAAATGCCGTCTCCCCACGGTGGATCATCCGGCTGTCACACAGCCGCGAGCCGGCACAGTCGAGAGAAACAGACGCAGGTTGCAGACGGAGTGATTAAGGTGGGTGACATGCAGAAGTATGTAGGAAACACGGCCTAGAAAGGCAGAAACACGATGGCGGGAGGTCGATTCTTTCAAGGATCAGGAATCAGGATGGAGCTCGAGTACTACATGTTGGATCAGGGATCTTGATGATGGCCAGGATCATGTTTCTTGCTTCTTTTCATGTGGTAAACTACTGCTATTACCATGATTTCCTTTCTTGGTTGAAACAATAGCGTGACGAGCGCTAAAGGTAGCTTCATCATGGCTAGTGCGTGCTGTACGAGACGAGAGATTAATTCTGTGATGATATAGCTCTTGGTGTCCAAATTCTCGACAGCCGTTGGTTCAACCATGAGCGTGGAAAAGATGAGCGTCTGGGTATGGCTTGGGATTGGACGCTCCAAAAGACCCGATCGGTCTGGGCAAGCTGTTCCTGGAACTTGGACTCAACCTTCCAAAAAAGACGGGTAACTTTTCTCAGGCGATGGATGGATTGGGGGCCGGATGGCGGAAGAGCAAGAGATGCAGCCATTATGTAGGTTGGTTGTGGAGCATTCAAGATGTAACGCTGTGCTGTGATGGTGATGAGTTGCGATAGGCTGCCCTGATTGGTTTAGTGACGCCGCGACTTTTCAGGCGGATTGTCAGCGGGCGGTAACAGATCAGCTTTGATTCGCTGTTGACATTGTCTAGTTTTCTGGGGTTTTAAGCGCATGCGCACTTCAATTCGTGCATGTAGATACAGTAGCTTATCTGCTAGGAAAGCTTTTGACCTCATTCGAGAATTCCCTTGCTCTTCTCGGCCACTGGAGGCTCAAAGGGTTCAGGAATCATCCGAGTGTGATAAGATGGGTCAGGAACAGTTTCTTATCAATGTTGCTCCATCGTTCGATGTGACGGGGAAACGGCATACAAAACCTAAGGCGAGTCGCACAAGGCTGTTGTTGGTGATAAGTCGCCTCTCATGCACAGTGGCTGCGGACCGCAGCGGGATTAAACAGCGATGCCATGACGTGAGGGACCAACAAAGGATCCGAGCTCCCATTTGTATGCACTGTAGAATGTTGGTCGCTTTTGCCATGCCTCCTGTCGGACGGTCTGACGATGTAAGTGATGATGGTTTGTTGTTGGTGATGAGTTTGCTGCTTCTTGCTGATGACGATCCGAACCTTGAAGAAAATGTTCCTCGTCGTACTTCGCAGTGGATAGTGGGCGCAGAAAAGTAAGTTCAGTGAAGAGAAATCGAGCAACAGAATTTTATGAAAGACATTTCTGTAAGCTCAAATGACACTTGTTATCAAGTGCTATGGAGCTACGCAGTTAGACACACACTTGGATATACACTTAGGCTATGAATTGAATTGTGAAAGTATGTTAAAGCTGAAAACAATCCATGATGATGATGATTGCTTCTTTGCATAACGCATTAGTTCTAAATTCAACTGTTCGATGATAGCCTACCCTACGTCTATTGATGGAAAGCTAGGAGCATCTCAGCCTCGTCAAAATGATACATTCTGACTGGTTGTAAAAAAGACTTGCCCCCACCAATGACTCCACGAGGCTGCGAACATGTCTACAACTTTTCATCATTGATTCAACATCAGGCCTGGTCAACAATCTCGACCGCCACACCAGATTCAGTTTTTTCCTTTTTCTTAATCCGCGGAATCAAACGAAGAGACATCGCATACACTGGAAGAAATGGCGTCTGATGCCGGGCTCACTCGATCTACCTTTGCCAAGCTTTCACCTCACCCGTATCTGCTTGCCAACCTCAAGCCTACCAACGATGTACGCCCAGCCCGAAGCAATGGGCGAGCCTCAGATGAGGTCCGAGTCCCGACAGTAAACGCCTCAAGCTTGTCGCATGCAAATGGAAGCGCTCTAGTACGCATGGGCGACACCACTGTCATCTGCGGCGTACGAGCAGAGACTATCCTGACTCAAAATATCCCGAGTTATCGTGCCTCCAATACCGAAACGGAGCTGAAAGAGTACGACCTCTTGGTTCCAAACATCGAGCTTGCTACAGGATGCGCCCCTCAGTTTCTCCCCGGTGGACCACCAAGCACTCTTGCCCAAACTCTCAGCACACGGATATACTCCCTCCTTCACAGCTCCAAGATTATCAAGCCGGAAGACCTGCGAATATGGCACACAACATCGTTGGAAGATCTCGAAGCCGCCGAAGATCGTATGGAAGAGGACGACGTAGACACTGCCAACGAGAACCGGTCTGTCGTGGCTTACTGGGTGCTCTACATCGATATCTTCTTTATCTCATTTGATGGAAACCCATTTGACGCTGCTTGGGCTGCCACCATGGCCGCACTCCGAGACACAAAGCTTCCTGGAGCACGATTCGACATGGACAGAGAGATGGTCGTCTGCTCCCGTAAAGAATCCAAGTCTCTAAGCATCAGCAGCATCCCAATCGCCTGCACAGCAGTCGTTTTCACTGGCAAAGAAACCGACCGACCCACTGATGGCGAGTTCTGGATGCTCGTCGACCCTGACAGATTGGAAGAGTCACTCTGCGACGAGAGTGTGACAATTGTGGTGGACTGCAAGGATGGCAATGTCAAGATTTTGTCCCTCTCAAAGCATGGAGGAACGGCCTTGACTCCTCAGTTCCTCACATCAGAGCAATTCCTGGGCTGGGCTACTAAGCGATGGGAACAATTCAGTGCCGCCATCGCGCAATCATAGTTTAATGATACCCTAATAAATAGATACCTGAACCTGATTGTTTCATGCTATGATTTTACTACAGTGTCATACATTGGAGAAGAAATGTGTCAATACCATTCGACCCACCCTTTCAGACTTTATTCTAGGGCAGGAGATACCGGAAGACAATTTGCTCTACCACTCATAAAGTGAATAGTAATGAAACTACCACGCCGCAGCAATATTCCGCCAGGAGAGGTAGATATTGCGTAAAGGGCTGAGCGGATGATGAGGAAAAAAGAAGAAGAAGAGAGGAAAATATCGGCCAATCCTTTTCATTACTACCAGCCTCCACGCACGGACCATATGATTTCCATTATTTACCCATCCATGGCCCCAGCTGCTTAGCAACCCTGCCCCACCTGAAATATTCTTCGTCTTCGCGCATCATAAAAAGGGCAGATCAGTTTTTCTTCCTTTTCCTTCCATCCTAACAATCTCTACCTCAACCATGGAATCCCTCTCAGACACCCTGTGGGATGTAGTGATCAGCGGCACTGGGCTACAACAGTCCCTCCTCGCCCTGTAAGCTTTGGATTCCATCGTCGAGATGCCGCCTCGGTCGGACTGACCCAGCCTTCTTTGTTGAAGAGCTTTGTCGCGTTCAGGCAAAAACATACTTCATGTCGATCCCAACCCCTTTTATGGCGGTAGCGAAGCCGCTTTCAGTCTCCAAGAGGCCGATGAATGGGCCGAGAAGAACCGATCTGCTGATACTTCTCGGTTATTCTCTGCTGCGGAAGCGAAGCGAGATGAAGATGCCTTGGGTTCAGCGCGGGCCTACAGCTTGGCTCTTGCGCCCCAGTTGATACACTCACGGTCAAAGCTGGTCACTCAGCTCGTCGATTCGAAAGCGTTCCGCCAGATCGAGTTCCTTGCTGTTGGCTCTTTCTACATCTATCAACCCTCTCCGGATTCGACGACTGTACCCTCGCTCAGTCGGATACCCTCGACCCGCGAAGATGTTTTCTCCAACAAGTCTATTCCAGCCCGGTCCAAGCGGTCCTTGATGAAGTTCCTCAAGTTTGTGCTTGATTTCAATACCGAACCTCAAATCGATACGTGGCAGCCACATGCTGATGAGGAGCTGGCACAGTTTTTAGCTTCTGAGTTCAAGCTTGATGCGGCTCTGCAGTCCTACATCATCACACTGACTTTGAGCCACGATGGCAAGATAACAGTCAAAGATGGATTGACTGCCATCAATAGACATTTGACCTCTATGGGTGTCTTTGGTCCTGGCTTTGCTGCAGTCTATCCAAAATGGGGTGGGCTATCAGAGGTAGCTCAAGTGGGCTGCCGAGCCGCTGCTGTTGGCGGCGCAATCTATATGCTAGGTTCTGGCATTAAGGACTTGCAGCGGCCTGAGTCCGACAGAGGCGAACTTCCCCTTGAGCTTTCGTTCACGAACGATATTGATGTCAAGGCCAAATTGGTAATTCAAGGTGCCGAAACGACTGACCCCGATGGTCCTCGGATTAGCAGGCTCACAGCAGTGACAAAGTCGGACATGTCTTCGCTCTTTGAAATACTGACCGAAGGCGCTCCCGTGCCTGCGGTTGCTGTGATCGCCTTCCCAGCAGGCTCGGTCTCCGAGGGTGAAAGCTCTTCGGAGTTCCCAATCTATGCTATGGTACACTCAAGCGACACTGGGGAGTGTCCCTCTGGACAATGTGAGTTAAACCCTCTTTTTCTTTCTTTTCCTATTGGTGTTATGATGATTCACATACCGAATACTTATCTACATTGTCTGAACCCTAATGACGATCATTATCTCTGACAACCTGATATGCACCTTCTTTTCTTTGACTATTGTTCACTTCGTATCCTTTAAGAACAGTTGTGCTAACGAAAGTCAAACAGTTGTCATATATCTTAGCACCGTTTTTACCCCGTCTGCGAAAATGGTTTTAGAAAAAACCCTTTCTTCCCTTTTGTCTGCTGTCTCGAATGGCCAAGACGTGGCCTCGCCCATTTATCAGCTGTACTACGAAGAGGGCGATGGAACAAAACCCTTGAGCATTGACGGAAACATTGCTACGTTCTCATCCACACCACAGGGCCTCGCTTTCGATGACTCCATCCTAGACACTGTCCATGAGGCTTGGGAGTTTGTCAACTCTGGCTCAGCTGATGCTCTTGAATACATGGTGTTTGAAGATCGAGAGCCTGGATCAGATGACGAGTCCTACGAGTAGATGACCGATAGCGCTGAAATAATCCATTGTTAATTCATCTCTTATTTCCTCGAGAACGAAGGCGATGTGCCTCCATCGCAAATTGCCCATGTCCCATGTTGAATACCCTTTGATGCTCTATCTGACCCTCCAAAATTGCTTTGTACACCTGTACCCATTTGTTGTTCCATTGCCCCCATATTGCCTTCGGCGAAAAACCTCCATGACTCCAAAAAGAATAAAGAAAGAAAACCCGATTCCGGTTTCCCATCAAAATGAACCCGGCAACACCGCTTAAAATTGTAAAGTTATGTCCCCTTCAAGTCGTCCATGCCAAGAGTATCCCTATGGTGCACATAGAGACCATGTTTCTGTAAATGTGTTCTTCTTCAGTTTGCAGAACAAATCTAGGCCAGCTCATCGGCCATTTCGTCGTCTTGCTCGGGAAGTGTGAGACCGATGCGGATAGTACCAAAAGGTTCATTGTTCGCGATGCCTTCTTGCTCCACGGCAATGGCGTTCTTAGTGGCAAGAACAAGAACGTGCATGAACGCCTCTGAAACAAACCTTTTTGTGCTGGTCGGATCGTTGAGCTCCGCGGTGAGTGCCTTGAAATCAATCCAGCGACGATCAATTCGATCCCGGGACCGAGTGTACCCCTTTTCTTGAGCGCGCGTAGTAGCGTAACCTAAGAAGTCAAGGGCGGAAGTATCGACAATGCCAGAGTCTTGTGTGTCATTACTATTGGCAAAGCCAAAGTCACCCATAAGTCCCTCTTCGCCCATTGAAGAGTCTGAACGTAGCATTGCTAGGTCACCAAAATTGTGAGGAAAGTCGGGAATATCGCTGAAGCGCTCAATAGAGTGCACCGCACTACCGCGGCGGTGCAATGGACTCGGAGCAGGATGTTTCTTCTGTACACTTCCGTGCCCTCGAAGAGAGGATCCAGGTGCAACCGAGGGAGGACGACTCCAAGGAGCCATCGAAGATGAGTGGCGGTCTTCCAGGCCTCCCGTCGCGTCCAATCCCATCTCAGGGGCAAGGTCTTCCCCAAACATAATTGCACCGATGTCATCGTTAATGCCACGCCCAAGCTCATCGCCATCATTTTGGGCTTCAGTCTTCTGGCGGGTATTTCGATCTTCGACCTGCGCATCTGGGAAAGCTTCTGCCGAGGTACGACGACGGCCACGCGGTTGAAAGTCTGGTTCTTGCTCAGGATCTCGTCCTTGAAGATGCGCCAGAAGAGACATGCCGGAAAACCTCTCAGCTAGGGGATGAGCCGGGCCCAGCGGTGGTTTAGCTACGCCCGCAAGCCCGTTGTCAAAAAGGAAGGCCTTGGCGTTGTGGCGGGCTTGAGTTGTTGAAGTTGTTCGACGTGACTTGAGATTGGTTTTCATATTGTCCAGATAATTTGCACTCCAGCTTCGAATTTCGGCTGCAGTCACATAATCCCTTCCATCAATCATCTGGTGTTTCCGGCGTGGCTTTCCTCGTCGCAGGGGTGCTCTAGCTTCCACAATCTCAGTCGACTCAGAGGTCGGCTCGGCCTCGGAGGTGAGATTTGCAGCAGTTGGACGCCTGGGAAAGGGCTCAGCGTCAGGTAGAGGGTCCTCCTCCATGATGATTACGTTATCGCCTGCGTCTTGCCATTTGTTGGTGTCGAGGTTGGCTGTGTCGGCGGCTTGAATTTGGAGTTGTTCTTGATATGCTGCAGTTCCGGGGAGAGCAGGAAGCTCCAACCCCAGGTCGCCAAAATCAACGAGGTTACCATCAGCATCGAAATTGAGATCGAGGCCTGGCATGTTTGCCATATCTTCACCAAGAGGGTTGAATTCTTCCAGAGGTTCTTGTGTATAAAGAGGCTTCGCGAAAGGAGAATCGTGGTCGAGGTCAGTTGGAAGGCGATAGCTCCGACCGGAGTGAGAAGATTGGGGGATGTCGAAGTTCAACAGTGAATTTCCGCGACCAGAAGAACTGGTACCTTGAGTCAAGGGGGTCATCTGAGAGACATTGTTCTGCGTCGACAATTGAGTTGAAAGGAAAACTAAGTCGTCGACACTGGCCAAAAGGTCTAGTTTTGGCACAGTTGACAAAGGATCAAAGGACAGGTCGTCTTGAAGAGTGATTTGATATCGCCTTGAAAGAGTGAAGGGTTAGTCACAAAGAAAGAAATAGTCCAACAAAGAGCTTTTCCTTTTACTTACTTTGCCTTGCCAGCGCTTGGATCCGTTTCATTTGTGTTCATGGCACGAAAGAATGTCATCATATTGGATTGTGTCTTTTCAGCATCTGAAAGAACATAATGACATTGCTGAGAATACACGCGAGAGACTCCATAAAGGAGATTTCCTTGAAGACGTAGAGCTAAAGGAGCTCCTGGATCAATGATTGTCTCGCATGCCTTTGGGACGTCGACGCCTTGGATTGCCTTGCGGGTCAGCCGCTTCTGGCTGCTCTTTCCTACAGTAGCGACGAGCCTAGTTGAACGTATAAGTGAGGGCTTTAGGAGATATCCAGTGTTTGAGACGTACCAGATGGTAGCAACCCCATATTGGGCGTTACTGAGAACTGAGTTTCACGTTAGTTTGCTGGAGAGATATTCGAGCCTATAGTGTTATTTACTCTCGTGACTGTAGAACATGGTGCTCTTTCAGGCGCATTTGAGGTCTTGAGAAGACCGGCAAAGCTTGGGGAAATAGACCAGGAACAGCTTTTATTGTGTTGGGGCGTGTAGCTCTCGAGTTTCCCTTATATAGGAGGGTCGGGTTGAAGTTGTTCACGATGCTGGAGGAAGTGAGGTTGAAGTACTTAGGAGAAGTCGATGCGGAGAAATGAGAATGAAATTGAGATGAGAGTTAAAGAGACGGCATTGCGTCACGAATGGTCTTAATTTTGAGGAAGCTACTTGCGGAAGCAGATTTTACGGCTGGCAGTCAGTGTCAAGCACCTGGCTCCTCAGGCAGCAGCAACTGGCAGCCCGCAAATTAATGGCCGTACCTGATTTCCTGCGGTGAGTAGGTAAGTAATCAAGCTATTATCTAACAGGTTATTCCTTATATTTTCTTATTGTTTGCTTCCATGCTTATTAAGCTCTTTGCACCTTCGACAGCCTTCTCCTAAGAGCTTCGTTCATGATATAGACTCTTCTTATTCTCAACCATTACATACTTACATACTTACATTGGACAAGCAGAATACCTCAAGTACCTAGATGCCTAGATAAAGTACCATTTGAGCATCTGCTATCTTTGCATCAGTTTGCAAGCCGGATTCGAGTCGATTTCTACCCCGTCAACTCTCAACTCTCAGCCCGCAAGCCCCCCTTTGACAGACGGCACTGAAGGTAAATTGTAGATTCACAAAGCAAAAGGTAATATAATAATTCCCAGTGAAGGGATAGTATACACTGTCGAAGCGGCAATTGTGTAGTCTGAAGCTCTGTTAGCCGGGGGCTAAATGAAACACCTATCCATAGGAAGGAGATAAGAGAAGTAGAGGGAAGCCTGAGGTAAGTGGTCCTTGGCCAAGGTTCGCGGGAAACACGAGAGCAAAGCACATCGACTTCGAGCCTTGGAATCATATTGGATCCACCAAGCTGTTTCCTAAGATCATGAGAAGAGCTCCTCCGGGTTCAACAGATTGTTACTTTCAAGCCCATGGGCTGGTTCTATATGAAACCTGTCCGAGCCGAAGGCCTCAGTTCCTTGCCGAGGTGAAGTTTATCTTTAAAACTACCGAAGCAACTCGTCTGACAAGGTAAAGGGTCAGAAAGTTGGGATAGCTGTTAAGATTAGGGATGGATGCTGACCTTATTCTTCAGCTGACCTGTCTACCGGAGGGTGTAACACTGAGACCAACACACCCATTTGCGTTTATAACTGCTCACATTGTGTAAAAGGATATTCTTTTAATAGTAATGTTTTGAGACAAGCTTTCAATCAATGGAATAGTTAGCACAAATGTATGCACTTAAGAAACACCTGGACTAATTACTTGTGCCGACTCTCACTGAAGAATATATTGATAACGTTATCTTAAAGATTCCTCACCGGTGGTTGGTGACCATTTCAGGAACTCGATGGAGCAGGCGATAGAGCGATATGTGTCAGATCCATGGTGATAGAATTCATATTCTACACTTTCGAGGCAAGAATTATTGGAATAGAAGACATCAAAAACTCTTCTGTAGATGCAATGATCTTTTGTTGATAAATGTATCTAATCAGGCTCGGCATGGAACTGAAGAGAGCTCCAGACACAAGATTTCCCACTGCATGCATGTGATATCATTCAAAAGGTCAGCATTCCTACGTTAGTAGGTATGCAGGCATTCTGTTAGACTGCTATGTATCCAAGTTACCACCTTGGGTCCTAAGGTAGCTACTGCTTTTGGTGGTCCAACTCATTCATGTCATGGATGCCATCTCCACTAAATTAGGTAGGTAGGTTAGTAGTCAGGTCCTCATTCATAGGGGCTAGGTACTATCCATATCTTACCTCCTCGGTATCGTCAAATATCGTGGACGTCCATCATCACCATTTAAGGTTGTTCAACTGCGATTCTTCCATGCAAATCAACTCCAGACACTGTACCGTGACGAGGATGCAAGCGGGGAAAAAGTAAGCAACTTGGCATCGATCTTTGGCACAAACATCATCACAAAATATTATCTCAGTACGATGTTTCTCAACCTGTCGCCAGAAGAAGAGACAATGGGACCTGAGGTACACTGCTTAGCCCGTCGATTTCAAGGGTCCAACCATCCAGAATCCGTAGCCCTACGCTTCCTACGTTGGGCACCCCTTGACGCACGTCAGCAGAACGCTCTCACCGCCCTCTATCTCTATCTCTATCCCTCCTTATCCAAGCACAGCATACACATTACGCCCAGGTTGGGGGCAAGGCAACCATTTCGAGATTCCCAATGGCCATCTCGGTGCGAACCGTGCCGCTGCCCCTGAGGTAATAGTACAACTAAACCCAACTGAATTCAACCGACGGGTCTTGAAGCCCGGAGAAACGGACTCGGCTCGGCTGGCGTCTTGTACGGAGTAAGCCCACAGACTAAGATGTCTTACAAGAGAAAGCGGGGAATATTCAATAGTGCTTTTAACAAGTTCCTGGCGCGAAGAATATCGTAGCATGGCGTTTCGAAAGGGTTCTTTATGTCCCACGACATGTTCCTGCATCTGTGATGTGCCAAACAAGAGTCATAGGTTTAGGGTTTCAATTGTCTGATGATCACACAAGCCACCGCGCTGGATCAACCATTCTCTGCAACACCAAAATGCTGACTTGAAAACCCATCGAGTGAGTTGGTGTGAGGTTAAGAAGGCAGCAGGACACCAACTCTCCAGATTGTCCAGTACTGTACGCTGAAGGACGTCGACTCAGGACATCAACACACCCATGTGGAGACGACTGGTCTAGTCTAGTCGGGTCTAGTACTGCAGAAGTTCCAAAGTGGTGGTGTTGTCGTTGCTCGTTGTACAGGGTTGAATACATACTTTTGGTCACATAGCGCAGTTGGACAATCCCAAAATAATAGCCAGGTCTAGTATCATAGGCCGGCCCGACCATGCGGTTCGCAGCGGTTAGGGAGATCGGCAACTTAAAGAGTCTGTGGGAGCTGTCTATTCGCAACATGATCAAACGGAAACAAACTTGGTGGTAGGGCATCGTCAAATACATCATACAGCTCCACTATCGCAATTGTTATGGAGACTATGCTGCCTTGAACAAAACCGGATTGGGGACCGTAAACATTATCCACGTACCTACAGTACAACATTGGCTTCCGTCAGTTACGCTACTTGTCCGGCTTTTGCCATGGAAATTCGAAACAATCAAGACTGAAGGCTTGTTATCGATTGGCCCTTTGAACCTCTACAGTATCTCAGTCCCGTTACTCACCCCTGCAAGCACAGCACAGCACAGCCCAACAACCCCGCCATTCACGGTGGGTAGAATACCTAACCCCCCCCGAGGCCTCGCCGGTGTACCTCATACCGTACCTCACGACCCGGCAAGCTGTCCGTATACCCCGCTATCACCGTATCGAAGCATCTGTGGAAGCTCGTTATTCCTACTAAGGAAAACGCCCGAACGTCTTCAGGGGAGCTCGCTGATGGTTGTCCCTAAAAAGGGATGTCACAGTGCATCCTTTTGATGCTTTCGTGCACCCTTCGGGCACATTCGTTGGAGTTGTGGCGATCATAGAGAGGGCACATATGAGAGTTTGTGTTACAAACACACACACAGACTGCCGTCAACAGACTTGCTCGACAATGCCGAGAAAGCGAGAGAGTTTTTGCTTCTATCTGACCTTCAGCAGAACGCGTCATGGTGCTGCCGAATGTCCTCCACAGCATCATCGTCGGTGTCTTTTCTCACGTGTCCCCGCATCTCAGTCCCCCTTGCAACCTCCACGCCTGGATTCCCACGCCACGATGCGATACGACTGCCCAGCCCAGACCTTGGCCCCCGGTTGAACTTGGTACCTCCCCGAAGTATCCCGTTCACCACTAGCTTTCTTGTATCTTGTACGCCGTCTTGCGCCTATTCACCTCGCTCGCTTGCTTCCTTCCCACACCATTTTGCTACATCCTTGGAATCTCTCTGCATCTTTATCCGCGGTCGTGCATTAAACTCCTGGGCATATTGACCCTCCCTGTTTTAGCTAGCTTGGCCTTCTGAACCTGGGATCAAAAGGCCATTGTTGTTTCATTCTTGCACACTCCAATAAGTTCACTGATCTTACCCAGACCTTCCACAAACCTTGGAAGCGTCCCAGCTGCTTGCCTTGTGATTCTGCTGTTGTCTCGTCCCGTCCTGCTACTTAACATCAGCTTTCCCGATAGTTCCTCGAGACAAATGCTCAAGTTGTCTTGTGCTGCCCCTCTTCCGCTCTGCTCTCAACTGTGCTTCCCTTACCAGCATCTGCCATCATGACGGGCGCTGTCGCTACCCCCCGCTATAGCAACGACGACTTTGAGACAGCTTCGATTCGCTCAGCTGCTCCTTCTTATGGTAAGTTGACTGAGATAGCTTTGAGCTCAATCAAGCAGGGATATGAGCCCTGTTTGTACCAACAAGCTAGACCTCACTTGCGAGAGCACCACAATCTGGCACGAGATCAGCCTTACTGACTTATTCATTGTTCCAGTCTCGGAAGCTCCCTCCTATCACTCAATAAACCCGTATCCCGAGACCTTGCCTTCATACACCCCTCCAGTTCGACCTCAAGCAGCCGTGAGAAGCTCCATGATTCCCTCCAGCAGCGGTACCTCCACTCCCACAGCGCGCCAACAGACTATTGGCTTGCCTCCAGTGCCTGCGGCTCCTTTGCGATCTCAGCCAAATCTGAATAACTTTCGTATTGCGACATGGTCATCTGTATCCAGCAACCCCGCCGCTAGACACTACCAAAATGTTGCCAACCGGAGATTGACAGCACAACGTGATCACGTAGGCAGCCTTCGTCGTGTCATGGCCGATATCAGCGAACAAGAACTAGAAAGACCCGTGTCTAGGCCTCTAGAGGACCCTTACTTGGTTGGTGAGGTGGCTGCTACTCGAGCTCGCCAGGAAAGAGTTGCACGCGAGACTGGAGAGGATGTTCTGATCCGAGAAGATCGTCATTGGGATTGGTTCCTAGGTAAGCTTGCAGAACATGAAAAAATCGTATGGCGTTGTCGCTAATGACTGGCTAGCTCGGATGAAGGACTCGGATGACCGGCAAAGAAGCTGGGCTTCTTATCGTCGAGATGCGGATGTCGGAGGCCGTAAGAAGCTCTTCCGTCGTATGGGAGGACGACGGCTGCTTTGATTTTGCTTCCTTTGTTGTTTTCTTTTTTGCCCTATTTGTTGGGCTGGGTCGCTATTGCTATGCTATAGGTGACTTTCCCCGAAGCACATTGTCGCATTGTCTCGAGGCGTTATGATCTAGATTGGGTTACTGGTATGAGGCATGATATTTGAGTATTGGTTTCTCGGGTTTCATGTGAGCTCTAACAGACGGCATGTAATGTTTGTCGTGAGTCGAGCATTCTCTTCTGTCACTCGCTTTCAATTGTAGGGTTGCATAGCGCTAGATAATTGCATAGTATGAGAAAGCTTGTATCTCAAATGGTCAAACGAGCTTCCAGAATTACTAGATATTCTGACACAACTTCGAAAACATCATGTTAGCATAAACTTAGCAATTATACTTGAAGCTAGATACTGTCAACTTCTCCGCCGTTCCTCTACCTCTTTGAAAAATATGTTACACGTCCAGTAACGCCATGCCCGATGCACAAACAATGGTTTATCCCCGAAACTCGATAGCAGCGTAGAACTCCCTCAGCATACATGCCGACCTCTCATGGGAAAGGACGAATGAACGAGTGTACGATTGCGGCGTAAATCGTGTACCGTTTAACCCTTGCTCTTGGTGTTGAGAATAAGGGCAACAATAAGGCTACATCGGAGTCAGCATTAGAACCAAAATGCAATATGTCGTTGCATTTCTTACCCGTAAAGACCAAGAACTTCGCCGAAAATAAGGATCAATACCATGCCAACGAAGATCCTGGACTGTTCCATATAAGCACGAACACCGCTGTCGCCAACAATTCCAATACAGTAACCAGCGGCAAGACCAGTCATGCCGACTGCAATACCACATCCGAGATGCATAAAGCCCCTGCTATTATTAGTATTCGCATTTGCTGATGGGATGCGCGTTGACGTACGAGAACAAGCTGTAGTTCTTGGAAGGGTCGAGATCCTCAGCGATGAGGACGGAGATGACGAGCGAGTAAACGGCAATAATACCGGACATGACGACGGGGATCAGACACTGCGAGGTACTTTAGAAATAGTCGTCGGTCGGCTTGACGATAGATTGAATACCTTCATGATAAGATCTGGTCGAAAGGTACCGACACCAGCAATACCAATGCCGGACTTGGCTGTGCCGTAGGCAGCTCCAATACCTATCAAGGCCGTTTAGTATTCGTTCTCAAGATCGTTGCGTCACGTAGAGGAGATGAAGTGTCGTACATCCGAAGATCATTGCAGCTGCAATTCCGGCCTAGAAAGTCGCCGCATCAGCAATCGCGTCCACCCCTAGTTCCAGTCCAACGATAGAACCGGACGTGAGGGATACTTACCATCCCAAAAAAGGGGGCAAACTTGGGGGCAAGCTCTGATTCTGCCATGGTGAAGAAGTGCGGCCGTCGACAGCTCGGAGGTCAAGGGCGGCGTAGGAGTTGAAGTTGGAAGCTTGATGATGATGTAGCCTGCTACTGGTCCAAGGTTACCAGAGAGAGATGCAAGCTGATGTGGAAAGCCAGCCACACTGGAGTGGATTGATTCAGCCAATAGAAGGCGATGAGGTGGCTTTGGAGTGAGATCACGTGATGATATTAAGCTACGTATCGCCAGCGAAAGGCAGAGTTCATTACTTATCCGATAGCTTTTATTCAGTTTTATCACCTCTGTTCGTATTATATTCTATTATTTCCTGAAGTTGACCTTCAAGCCTCATTTCATAACCTCTTATGGCATTGTTCAGGTTCTTTCAACACAATTGCTGGAGAAGTCAAGGCACAGAACTACCGAGTGTACTCGTCTCAGTGGAGGTCTTCCAAGCTTGTACTGCCTAATGATAGGTACTAATAACTACCTACCTGTAATCGGGCACTCAACGACGAGGGACTGGCTTTAAAGGCAGGCATCCACGGATGCTTATTCGCCTGTGGTTTGTAGCAAGGAAATTTCATTGCCAAACCCAAATTGACAAACGTACTATGCATAACAAAAGGATGCACCAAATGTTAGAAATAAGAATTAACGGCCCCTAGCATGACCCTTGAGTCTCTCGACGAAAGACGTTTAATTGCCGTAGACCTCGTTTATTGCACCGTATTTAATTGAACTTGTTTTTGACTTTCTCACACAATGCCTCCTGGACTACCCAGTATCCATACTTACAAGGACGAGTGAGAACATTCATGAGGGACCTGACTTAACTTGTGACAGAAAACCTCAAGAGCAGTACATTAACCCAGACACTATGTAACAGACCATGGAGGGACAACTGAATGACTCGGAGATACACAAACAAGACGAGACTATTCACTGTAGGTACCTACGTAGCAGCTCCTCCAAACAACCGACAATCTTGAAACAAGGCAACCGATCTGTAACTGACTTTGTTAGCTTATTAAGAGCTGATCATTTCCATTGTTCATTTCTCCCTCCTTAACAATACCATACCATCATCTCCCCTCTCTAATATTAAACCCTCTTTTTCGTATCCACGGTGCAACGCCGAGATCCATGCTCTTACACTACGACTATACCCCAGCATATTTCATCCCCTTACCGTGGTACTAAATAATTTAACTGCCCATCCACTAACTTAGCAGCTAAGTCACTCACTGGGCACTACGGCGCCCACACTGCCCTCCCCGTCACCCCCAAAAAGCACAGAGGCCGCCATCAAACGGGTGGGTTTTATGGTGGATCTCCTAGCACTGGCTTGTTCGCCGTTGGCTCCCTGTCCTCTGGTCTGTACAGTACTGTAGGTACAGTCCATAGTACCTCCATGTGGATTGGGATTGGTTGTGATTACTACCTCTTTTACCTGCGACGAGACCAGTGCCTGGCTTGGATCGTGAACCTGCAACTCCCTCCAAAGTGCATCACTAGAGGGCCACCCCCCAAAAAACCTCTTGAGACGACGACCGCCCATTGCTTGCTATAGCCATCTCTATTGTCGTTCGTCCTCTCCTCGATCGGTCGACGATCTCGGGATCAAGGCCTGAGATTTGCCAATTTGCTCATCCGGCCGCCTTGTCCGACGCCCCCCCTCGAGCCCAAACTCGCAAATTCACGACACGACACTTGGACAGAAATCAACTCCTCGAATCCTTCTAGAACGCCTCTCTAGCCGCATCGACGGGCGCTACCCCGTGAGGGTATTCGCAGCGCAGCACATCCGGACGATTGTCGCCCACGCTTTCTCCTCAACATTACCCTAGCTTAAGGGGACGTATTGGCGTCGACTGACGGCGGCGCATCCGTCGAAGTCGGCTGTTGATACGCCTGATAACGAGCTTCCAGCCTCTGGCGCTCACCAAACTTCCGGTAAAATTGTCCCCCTCGTCAAGCGTTTCCCTTTAAATCCCAACTGTGTCCTGACATGCATCTTGTAAAGTATCTGTTACCATGTCTAACTACGGTTACGATCCCCGAGGAGCTCCTCAACGACCACCTCAAAGGGGCTACGGCGATGATAACTATGGTCAACGAGATACTGCTTTTTCCAACATATTTGGCGCCGCTCCCCCTCCCGGCCGATCTCAAACTATGACTTCGTCCTCCTCCATGCCTCCGTCCATGATGGACCCTGGTCGCACTCAGACCATGTCCTCCATGTCCTCCGGTATGCAGAGGCAGCCACCGCCTCGTGCCCCTCCGGGTCATTATGGTGACCACCTGAACGCCGGCAGAACTCGAACGATGGACAGTAATAGCATGATGGGAAATGGTTACTATCCTAGCCAACGTTCAGCATCCGGTGGACAGCAGATGCCACCTCATTATATGCAGCAACAACAACAACCACACCAGGCGAGACGTCCGTATCCTGGACCTGGACCTGGGCCTGGAGGACCGGCACCGCCGCGAATGGATCCCAGAGGCCCTCCTCCGCAGCAAGCACCTGGTCCTAGGACGCCAGCTCAGCGTTTCTATCAAGGAGGACCAGCACCCGCTATGAACAATGATCCTTATCGCTCACAATCACTTGCTTCTGCTCCTCGGCAGCCCATGTATCATCCTCCTCCAAGCGCATACCAGCAGGCCCCTGCAAACCACCTCCGCCAGGCCCCATACGCGCAGCAGAGCTCGGCAAGAACCACTGCTCAAGGACGAATCGTGCCAGAGCGTCATGAGGATCGCACTATGTCTTTGACTGGCAACTATCAACCTCAGAGCATGGATGCCCATCAGACTATGAGTGGCCGAGTTATACCTAATAGGCGAGCACCAACAGAGCTACCTACCACCAATGGATACTCCAACTCGATGCCTCATGCTCCCGGAGCACAAACCCGAACATCCAGCATGGTTTCGTCTAGTGGCGGCGGCGATCACGGTAGGACAATGTCGATGGCCTCTACCATAGCACCAACCATCACTCCCTCCGAGTCAGATGCATCCACACTGGCTCAGCGGCCTACCAGGAGCAAGTCGATCGAGAGTGAACGACCCCCAACTGCGACCAAGATTCGACCCCCCCTCGTATATCCGGCCCTTCTGTCACGAGTTGGAGAATGCTTCCGCAAAAAGATCATTGTCGGTGACCGAACAAAGAACGAATTGACATACAAAAATGCCTTCAGTGGATCTGAAGCAGTGGATGTTCTATCATACATTATCAGAACCACCGATCGTAACCTTGCTTTGCTGCTGGGACGAGCGCTGGATGCCCAGAAGTTCTTTCACGACGTTACTTACGAGCACCGCCTACGAGACTCCCAATCGGAAATGTATCAGTTTAGGGAGACACTAATGGACGAGCCAGAAGACAAGCCTGCGGTTAATGGTGTATTTGTCCTTCTTTCCGAATGTTACTCCCCGACTTGTACTAGGGATCAACTCTGTTATTCTATCGCCTGTCCCCGACGCCTGGAGCAAGTTTCTAGGCTCAATCTCAAGATCAACCCCGGCCTGCGAAAAGAGGATGCCGTCAACGCTGTTGATGACGAAGTGGATCAGACTGACGAACAGAAACTTTGGATCAACTCGGTCCCTAAGGAAGTTGCCGAGAAGGTGGGAGATCGAGAGAAGAAGAGGCAAGAGGTCATTTCAGAGATCTGCTATACCGAACGAGACTTTGTTAAGGATTTGGAATATTTGCGAGACTTTTGGATTCTACCTTTGCGATCAAAGGCTTCGCCAGTACCTGTCCAGCGTCGTGAAAAGGTTGTCAAGACCATCTTCAGCAACATTATCGATCACCCCAGCATTCATACCGTCAGTTCCCGATTTGCCTCTGGATTGACGACTCGACAACAAAAGGAACCTATTGTGCACAACATTGGTGATATTTTCTTGGAGTACGTTCCTCAGTTCGAACCCTTCATCTTGTACGGTTCGAAACAATTGGAAGGAAAGTTCGAGTTTGAGAATGAAAGATCATTGAACCCTTACTTTGGCAAGTTCGTGGATGAGATCGAAAGGCGCAAGGAATCAAGAAAGCTTGAGCTGAACGGTTATCTGACTAAGCCAACAACCCGTCTGGCTCGTTATCCCTTGCTACTTGAGAACGTCTTGAAGTACACAGAGGACGACAACCCTGATAAGGAGGACATTCCCAAGGTCCTAGTCATGATTCGAGATATCCTGGGCCGAGTCAACGCAGAGTCCGGAAAGGCGGAGAACCGATTCAACCTCAGACGACTTCACGAACAGCTTCGATTCAGGCCCAACGAGAGGGTAGATCTTCGACTTACTGAAGAAGGCCGCGAGATGGTCTTTAAGTGCCAGTTTAAGAAGACACCCACCGATCCTGCCGAAATTACAGCCTTCCTGTTCGATCACGCCGTCCTCCTGGTTCGTATCAAGCAAACAGGCAAGGCTGAAGAAATTAAGGCATACCGCCGACCCATTCCTTTGGAACTTCTTGCAATTAAGGAAATGGATGAAGTTATTCCAAAGGATGGCAACATGAAGCGGACTTCGTCAAGCTTGATTCCTTCGATCCGCAACAATGTCAACAATGATCCAGCAAGGAAAGAAGGCTGGCCGATCACGTTCCGCCATCTTGGAAAAGCCGGCTATGAACTGACGCTTTTTGCAGCGAACCAGGCGACACGCCAGAAATGGCTTGAATTCATTCACACCGCACAGGAACGTCTCCGGTCCCGAGCCGACTTCTTCAACACCACAGTTATATCAAGCAGGTTTTTCGCTGGTACTAACCGAGTTAACTGTGTTACGCCATTCGGTAAGTTTTCCAAAATGTAACATAAGATTCTTATCAACTAACATCAATCCAGATGGTGGTCGTAAACTCCTGTACGGCACAGACAGCGGTGTCTACCTCTCCGATCGTAAGGTGAAGGATCAGGTACCTCGCCGTGTTTTGGAGACTGCTAGTGTCACCCAAATTGATATCCTCGAGGAATATCAACTCCTCTTGGTTTTATCCAACAAGACACTGCAGTCATATCCTGTCTCAGCCCTCAATCCCGATGAGCCCGCATTGTCTAGGAGGCCTAAGAAGATCCAGAGCCATTGCAGTTTCTTTAAGACGGGAATTTGCTTGGGTAGACATCTGGTCTGCTGTGTCAAATCATCTGCCCTTTCTACTACGATCAAGGTCTTTGAGCCTAACGACGCCATGACCAAGGCCAAGAAACAGAAGGGTATAGGCAAGTTTATGAGCGGCGGACACGATGAACTTAAGCCGTTCAAGGAATTCTACATTCCTACCGAGTCGTCGTCCGTTCACTTCCTCAAGTCCAAGCTTTGCGTTGCCTGCGCTCGAGGCTTCGAGGTTGTTTCCCTTGAGACCCTTGAGACACAGTCTCTGCTTGACCAGGCTGATACTTCACTCGACTTTGTGGCCCGCAAAGAAGGAGTCAAGCCGATTCACATCGAACGACTTAACGGGGAGTTCTTGCTTAACTACTCGGAATTCTCCTTCTTTGTTAACCGCAATGGCTGGAGGGCTCGACCGGAATGGCGAATTGATTGGGAGGGCACGCCACAGAGCTTTGCGCTCAGCTATCCCTGGATTCTTGCGTTTGAACCGAACTTTATCGAGCTTCGTAATATGGAGAACGGTGCTGTGCATATCGTTCCTCGCAAGAACATTCGGATGCTGCATAGTAGCACACACGAAGTAAGTAATCCTTTTGCAACGGCAGTCTTGATATTGGAATGCTAACGTAAATCACAGATTTTGTTTGCCCATGAGGATGACAAGGGAGACGACGTTGTCGAGGCCATCGACTTTTGGAAGAGCAACCACAAGTCAGAATTACTCGGTTCATAACACTAAACAACTCCCGGGCCTAGTAATGCGGCGTGTTTTTCTGGAAAGATTTTTTTCTCTTCTCTTCTTGTATTACTTGGCGTCGCCCGAATGCTGTGGCGTAAACCATCCATGACGTGAGATACTCGCAAGAGTGTTGACGGTTTTCGGCCTCTCTTGACATCTTCTATGTGAAAGGAGGTGCAAGACTTCAAGCCGCACTTCGGAATGCTATGGATGTTGCTGCAGCGCTTCTTGCTACACGAACAGTCGAGTCAACACATGATGGGACTTGACGGCTGGCCACGCTAGAGGGGCGGATCAAGGGGAGGGTGCCGCCAAGACTTTGAGGAATAGCAGGTGTAGACAGGAGATGAAGCAGACGATAGTGGTGGATGAGATGAGATGAGATGAGATGAGATGACGAGATGGAAAAGAGGCAGAAGGGGGAGGAATATCGTAGCTTGTACTCTGGAAGGATGAGCGACGTTGAAGGGGAACAGTATGGAGTGGCCTGACATGGCATCGGATTGCATGACATGACGTGGCAAGGCATCGAATATTGGAGCTTTTTGCTAAAGAATGGAGCGAGCGTTGTGAATAATGGGAATAGTAAACGGTGGTACTATAGTAGCTGAGATAGAATCACACAATTGTACTGACTGGTTCTAACTATCTATCGTCGTATATGTGTTTGCCTGTGTACTTGTAGTAAGTATGAGTCTGGCTGGGTATTGAATCTTGGATGGATATCGGGCCCGGCTGGATCTGGATCTGGATCTACTGTACAGCACAGTCCCTGTATGTCTTAGCTAGCCGCAACGTTGGCGGCCCACTGTAAACCGTCCAATCCCGTTATCTGTGACCCTGACATTTGCATGAGCCATGTGGATGTGTCGTCTGTGGCTCGATAACACTGGTGGTTAATAACTGTTTCAGCAGGGTATCGAGGGAAGATATGATTGATTCATTGTCATTCCTTGACATAGAAATCTATTCCTTTCGGGCCTTGATAGGGGATGGCCTCATCGAAGTTTCGAGTTGTAAGGACCTAGGGCCCTCGCCTAAGAGCAGGGCACGTTAGTAGGTACCTACTAGTACCCAAAGCAAGTTATTATCTCGCCTAAAAAAGAGGTACCTACAGACAAAGTCCTGGGCGTCATGATAGTGGAGGTTGTGGTGGACGTCAGTGCTCGATACAGTTGTTGTAAACTTACTGCATCCTCAATTGCATGTGACATCACCTCGACTCAACTACTAACCAACCTATCTACCTCTCATTCTTTTCTTTTTTCCTTCTTACCACTGATCTACCGCATCTGTCACAGCTAAGGATTTTATACCTTGGCAAGGCGTGCATCGCGACAATCATCAACCAAAGATTGTTGCGATGGCTATTCCCTTTATCGGGAGGCTTCGCCCGTGAGTTTTTCCCCTTTCCTTTCTCTTGGCCTTCAAGTTTGAGTTGAGTGGCTTTGAAGATCAGCGACGCTGACACCCATATCTGGTACCTACAAATGCGCCTCCTTTGCTAATCTTCACTTGCTTTAGCTACGAGTATCTTGCCCTCGTGGGTTCATTTCTTCTCGTCGGACTTGAGGCAGTCATTCGCGTCTTGACGTTGGCCTTGCGTGAGTCGCACACAGACCGACCCCAAGCGGTGTAGAGACTTTGCTAACCACAACATTCAATCGCAGCCCCATTTCTTGTGTCGCTTTTTTACAGAGCTTCAAGGAGGCTCTTCAACAGGTTCTCTGCTCCTGCGAGGAGGAGGGCAGAGAGTAAACGTAAATGTTAGCATGTTCCCGCCTGCATTAGCTCCAAGTCCAGACTAACATGATCAATCAGCGATATCCACTTCTGTTCGAGATGCACCAGACTTTGTCGAGTTGTGTCGCATCTGGGGCTATGAGGCCGAGGAACATATTGTTCAGACCAAAGATGGATATCTTCTAGGTCTTCATCGACTTCAATGGAAGAAGGGCGAAGAAGGCCAGAAGGTAAACTACGGACCAACAAGCTTGAAGAAGAAAGTCATCTACATGCACCATGGCCTTCTCATGAATTCTGAAGTTTGGGTTTCTCTCACTGATGAGCAAAGATGTCTTCCCTTTGAGTTGGTTGAAAGGGGATACGATGTTTGGGTGGGTTCTCCCTTATTGACACGGTCAATATACAAGGCCTCATCAACTAACAGCGCATAGTTTGGCAACAACCGGGGTAACAAGTACTCCAAGAAATCGATTCACCATTCTCCAAACTCAAATGCCTTTTGGGACTTTTCCATCGACGAATTTGCCTTCCACGACATCCCGGACAGTATCAGCTACATCCTCGAGACCACGCAGCAGGAGAGTCTTTCGTACATCGGCTTCTCGCAAGGCACAGCTCAGGCTTTTGCCAGCTTAGCTATTCACCCCAAGCTCAACAACCAGGTCAACGTCTTTATCGCTCTCGCTCCTGCCATGGCTCCAGCTGGCTTATCTAGTGGAATTGTCGACGCGCTTGTCACGGCATCGCCTTCTGTTTTGTTCCTTCTGTTTGGTCGTCGCTCCATCCTCAGTTCCGCAACCATGTGGGAGACGATTTTGTACCCGCCTATCTTCAGCAAGCTTATCGACATGGGCCTGTCGTTCTTGTTCAACTGGCAGACTCACAATATCTCGGCCAGTCAGAAGTTGGCAGCATACCCTCATTTGTACTCTTTCACAAGCACCAAGAGTGTGGTTCATTGGTTCCAGATTATCCGTAACAAATGTTTCCAGATGTACGACGATGACGTTCACCAGCCGATCAGTGTTACCTCAACCAGGAAGTACTCCAAGGTGGCCAAATACCCAACTCGAAATATCAAGACACCCATTGTGCTGGTGTATGGAGGCAGCGACTCCCTGGTAGATATCAAGGTGATGTTGAAGGAGCTGCCGCCTCAGACTGTCGCAACCGAAATTCCTCACTACGAGCATCTCGACTTCCTTTGGGCAAGAGATGTAGATATGCAGGTCTTCCAGCACGTTTTTGATGCGCTTGACAGTTTCACCGACGCTGAGCATACAAAGGAGGAGTATGATCGATACTATGTCAGCCGGCAAGAGAGTCTTTTAGGTTCAGGATATGCATACGCAAATGCTCATCAGGGTAGCGAGAGCGAGTCTTCAACTCTTACCCCGAGCCTTGAAGGCACCAACATTCTCCAGCTTGCGCCCGCCCCTCAACCTCACCGAGCTCGAGAGCCCGCTTCTGGAATTCCTTCGCCGAAGAACACAACACGACATAGGGTGAACTACTCTATTGATAAAATAGAAGAGCCACCGGTTACTCCGACTTTCCAACCCGAACCTGCCGCTGCTCAAGAGCCGGTGGATGAGAGTGTCCAAACCCCTGTGGCGGCTAGAGTTAAGGCTGGTGTTAAACGTAGCGGAAGTGTCGGGAGCAATATCAGTCTGGACGGTATGCGAGAAGGTCGAGGAATCACCATCGGAGCGAGTAGAGCCGTCGGAGGTGTGGTGACCAAGAGCGGCGCCAGCGGAACCAAAGGAGAAGGCCGCCCTGGTAAGGAAAGTGGTTCAGAAAAGAAAAAGAACAAGTAGGTGGTTTAAGTGGAAGTGAGCGGGTGCTGGGGAAGGGGGGGGGTGTTGAGCTATATCGTATCGTGTCTCTGATACAATGTTTATGCTTTTATTCTTGTTTTCTTACTTGTGGAAGCAACAACAAACAACAAACAGCTTAACTGACATATACTACAAAAATTTAGGATGACATTTAATATTTTTTCACGATTTATGTAGCCCACGTTTGCACAGCACTATTTACTAAACCGAACTGAACTGAAGCTCGGATGTATGGAGCACAACGAGAAACGAAACTGTATGAAGAACGAAACAAATTGAACCAAGCGCTTGGGATGGTTGTGTCGATAACGTCTGTCTTGGTTGAGCCCTCTTTGACCAGACCTAGCAGGATGTCTCTTCTCCACGCTTATGTAGTAGGAAGCTGAAAAAGGATGATGGTGCGAGAAAGGGTGTGTGGGTCATATGGGATGCGGCTGAAGTGAGCTAGGTAGCTCCAAGACAGATGGACACCAGTCACTATAGATTTCTATGGTTATATAATAAATTGTCGACCCATTCAACTGCCTGGCGCTTTTCGGTTCAGAAGGGCCGACGGAATCCTATTTGAAAGTACTATATGCCAAGTTGTACTACAGCTTGGAATACGAAATACGACGAACTTGCATCCCTATGATATCGTCTAGCCCCCAGCCTTGCTTCGTACATGATACACTCGATAGGCCATTGATGATGTTGGATTAAACAGAATATGCGACGCTCCGGCGGAGCGAAGGGAAACATATCCGATCCTGAGTTGTGAAAGTAATCGACACATCTGTTGTTGTTGGCATTGATAATGGATTCATACATACTTGTTTCTGGTCCTCCCTAGACTCCCTTGCTAGCGTAGCGTTATATGCCAGTATTGTCTCATTTAGCTAGTCAAGTAAGGGCATTTGACCAGTCGCTCTCAAGCTGAAAGATGCGAGCATAGTAAGACGGACCAACGCCCATTTCACTGGAAAAACATAAATGCAGGCCAGTCCCTTCACCATTTTTCTTTTATTCTCTTAGAGAATCTAACCACATATTTCCCTCTTCAATTTCTCATCATGGCAAGATATGTTCCCGATCTCACAAACCAGACATGGATTGACCAAGGCGGCCTCTTCTACTACTGCTTCCAGAACCCAAAGTCCCAGTACTGCAAAGATGTTCCTGGATATTATCAATATACCATCGACCTCGCTCCTAATGCTGCATTTCTTGCCATCTTCACTGCGTCGTTGATCGGGTTCGTTGTCACTTGGATCATCACCCGCCGAGGCACAGCTTTCAACGTTGCTCTAATCCTTGGCCTTATCTGCGAGGTCACCGGTTATGCTGGACGCATTTTGAGTTGGCAGAACCGCTGGAGTGAGAATGGATTTCTGGTGCAGATTTGCTGCTTGACTATTGGGCCTGCTTTCATGGCCGCTGGTATCTACCTTTGTCTTCGAAGGATTGTATCAGCGTTTGGGCCAGAGAACTCGAGGCTTCCTCCAGAGTACTACACTCGCATAGTAAGTTGGCGTGCATCTGCTTTGTTTGATACTGATATCATACTGCTCCCAGTTCATCCCTTGCGATGTTGTGTCTCTTGTGCTTCAAGCCCTGGGAGGTGCCATGGCTTCAATCGCTTCTCACCAGCACAAAAGTACCGACACAGGATCAAACATCATGATCGCTGGTCTCGCCTTTCAAGTCATAACAATCCTCAGCTTCATCATATGCTCAGTCGACTTTACTCTCCGAACGATCCGTCGCCAACGTGCTCTCGGCGAAGCCGCCCTCGATCAACGTCCTGAAATCGTTAAAGTTCGTAACTCTCGCTGGTTCAAAGCTTTTCTTGGAGCCCTATCTCTTGCCACTTTCTGTATTCTTTGGAGAAGCGCCTTTCGAGTTGCGGAGTTGTCTAAAGGGTGGGAGGGCCCTATCATGGGCGATCAGTATATGTTTGTTGGCTTTGAAGGTATTCTGATTGTGGTTGCTGTAGTAGCACTCAATATTTTCCATCCTGCAATCTGCATGGGGGAGTTGTTGAAGCTGGATGATGGTGGTCTCAAAGGACTCTGGGGGTTTCGACGTCGCAAGAGTAGGATTGCAACAAGTGAAGACTCGGCAGAGTATGATAAGAAGGCACCAGTGACGGATACGATGGCTGTATAAGATGGATATATAAACACGGTTATCTTGCGGCTGGAATGGCAATTTTTTAGTATCCCCCAGGTAAGTCAAAGAAAAACCAAGACTTAGTTAAGGGTGTCATAATGATTAGGATAGCTTAAACTAAGCTTTAGTACCTAAACATATATAAGTTATTTTGTCAATAGGCTTCTACGTCCTGGTTATTTTTCGGACCGCCTGCCCCCCTAAGCTTGTGGCCAAAGAAGCTCTAACGTATGCGAGCTGGCCAAACACTTAACCAGTGCCGAATGTCTTTTGTAGGTGCTCTACTGCGTCTTCTATCATTTTATACCCTCGGCCAATCACCCCGTGAAGAGAGAGGATAGAGTGCGTTCCGCCATGCACCATCGAGGTTTCGACATCGACTCCTAAGCCCTTTAGCTGCTGACTGAATGCCATCGCCTCAGGGGCAAGAAGGTCCATCTCTGCAACAGCCATCCAGGTCTTTGGAAGTTTTCTCAGAAGAGTCCCCGGAGCCAAATTAGGGCTCGCATCCCATCTCGAGCGATGGTCGTCTTGGGTAAAGTAAAGATTTCGATACCATTCCATTCGCGCGGGTGTAAGCCAAGGAGCGGTCTCTGCATTGGGCTTCCAAACCCCTTCAACAGTAGCGGTGTTGTCAACTACAGGAATGAACAGCAGTAATGATGCTGGTGGATGAGCTACTGGTTTTGGTAGTGAAGGCCGGGCTGTTGGCAGTTCGACGTCCGGATTTGATGCAGAGAGCGCAGCGACGATGGCTATGTTGGCTCCAGAAGATGTTCCGCTGATAGAAATACGAGACGTGTCTATATTCTGTAGTTCGGCTGGGGAAGACGCAACCCATCTAACAGCGTCGATGGAGTCTTCGACTGCAGCTGGAAAGGGGTTCTCAGGGGCTAAGCCGTAGTCAACACTGACGACTACGCATTGCGCTTCTGATTTACGTGTCAGTGGAAATACACGATAAGAGACTTTCGGTCGGATACCTACTCTCACAGGCCCAACAGCAGAAATCTGTTCCATTATTCAAGCCCCCTACTGCCCATCCACCACCGTGAAACCAAATGAGGACAGGCCAGCCTCGCTCATCGCATTGCCCTGTAGGAGTGTATACCCTCACCCTGAACCTGCCAACATCATAGTCATTGATACTCCCCACAGGGACAGGCTTTGTCCCTCCTGGTGGCAAAGACACTTTCTTTGTTCTTGTTGATCCATCCCAATCTTTGATTTCATCTGGCTCGATATATTGCAAGTGAGCCTCGTGATAAGCGACGTATTCAGGATCCAGTCTGTCTCGAATAGCGTAGTGAAGAGGCTGCCAGATCTTACGGTGTATATCTGCCATCGTAGACGAGAACAGACTAGACTGGATTGGTCTGATGGTTTGTTAATGTGGATGATTTGGAAGCAGTTTCGAAGACCCTTGATGTGCTACTGTACGTTGCAAAGACTTGACGCTCTTTGATTCTTGATAACCTGAGGTGAAACATTAAGCCAAGTCAACTAATGTTAACCCCACCATTAAAGACCCGCAAACTCAAATGTAACCAACTGGCTTAGATATGTATGTAGGATTTGCCCAGGAACATCATGAAGGTCCTCTCGAGACTTTACAGAACTACAGCTTCAAATGAATACGGTCAATTTCAAGATCAAGGCCAAGCTAAGGTTATCCTGGCTCCAGCAATTGACTTCAAGTTCCGGTGCCGTACCCGGCTTGTCCGTACCCGACAGAGCCGTAAATAAGTGGAGACAGCCGAAGCGCCGATGCCGTCGATGCCGTCGATATTGAGGTCGGATACTATGTCCACCAACTAAAATACAAGTTTCCACAAAGAAAAGACTCTGGACTTGATATGATCAAGTTGGGTAGGATATCAATCTGCAACTCAGAGCCCAGGCAGACTCATGGAACAGCGATTGTGTTGCGTTGTGTTGTGTTACCCTATTCAAGCAAACAAGTCAGCCTATAAATCAGGTAATTTAACACAGGTTTGGTTTGCATCCATCAACTGCGCTGTTATTGTTGGCTGCAACGGTTTCCTCTAACAAACCCTCGCTCTGTAAGTGGACGGGTCTGTTAGAGCCAACTGCCAAGTCGTTACGACACGGATGAAGTGGATAGAGCGAGATGAAGTTACTGTTAGCTTGGCTAATTAGGTACTATATGTACCTAGTTGGGTAAGGATAATAAAGTGTTAACGTATTATCCGAGGCACTTTAAACGAGCCCGACTAAACCCAGGGTCCAAGACTGTACTTGTACTGTACGGTAATTATGGGAATGAGGGAATGGAAAGGAGAAAATACCATGGTGCCACACAACCTGCTGTATGTATGTCTGTATTGGCCGGCATAGGGCTGTGGCTCAAGGCGGCTGACATGCTTCGGTCGTTCCGTAATAGGCCGATTCAATATGGATGTTTTGATGCAGTCAGATGAGAGTAGACGAGTACGGTCAAAAGGTGTCTATACTGTACAGAGTACATGTTACCACAAAATCAGCCCTACAACAGAATAGATGATTCTGGGTCATTGCGATTGGGTATACAGAGATTCACATGGATGGATGGATTGGATGTATGTCGGATGTTTATACACACCTACAGTACCAAGTACTTGCTCCCATGCATGATGCTTCTCAAGTCGTCTTTGACCAGAACTTTACAAAGGACAAAGACCGGGTACTTGTTACAATGCTTTCTTGTTATGTTTGATCTAAATAACAAAATTGAATATACATTCTCATTCTTTGTCCAATGGGATTCTCGGCCCAAGCTAAAGCTCTACTCTACTAACCTAGGTACCTCCAACTCTAGGTCATCGAATACGATCTATAGTACATTGCGCCATGGATCCCCAGGTGACGTATGTGTCCAAGTACGGGCGGTCTCAGTTACAGTTAGGCGGTTCTCCCGCTGATCTGACAGCAGGCAAGTACTAGCGAGGCCGCCCAGTGTAGAACATTCACATGGAGCGCCTAAAGAAATGGATACCTTACCTAGGTATCTAGGTAGGCAATCCATTGTGGATGTTGGTTTTCTCGTTAAAAAGTGTTTACAGTGCAGCATACATACAAAGACTCTCAGCGTTGAACCAGGTCATAAGTCCTGAGCACGAGCCTTTGAACCGATGACGGTGGCACAAGACAAGGCCGAGTTCAAAGGTCTCAGGGTTCCCCAGGTGGGGAAAAAAAAAAAAAACACAATGGAAAAAAGGGTGGAGTCACTGAATGATAGGTACCTAGGTACCTACCTTTAGTAGGACAGGTACTTCTCTTAGGTACCTACGGATAGGTACTGTCAGTCATAGGAGACTCACCCGTTGAACACTTATCATCATTTAATTGTGGCTTGGGAAACAACAGATATTACTGTACTGTAACATCAATTCAAAGCGTTCCCCACGATATACTGTCAGTACCAGGTAGTCTACTCGAGTTATGTAGGTGAGGGAGGATCCTTGGAGCCTGATTGATCTTCAGTGATGTCTCATCAATCAATCTCACTCACTCACTCACTCACTCATTCACTCATTCACTCTCTCCTTCTCGTTTGGACCTTTTGTCCTTTCTCTTATTATTATTCCCCATCACTCGCTAAACCCTGCCTTGACACAAAGTCTGAACCTCACTATTCTGATAACTGTCCTTTCTTCCTCCCATCCATCCATCTTAGGACTTCCTCCGACCTACCTAACCTCCTAGGTACCTACTATAGGTACTGTACTGTACCCACGACACGGGCCATCGTCTCTCACACCGCACGACGTACTGTACCTATGTAGGTCATAAGTCTAAGGCTCCCGCTCTACGGATACCAAAAGACAAGGACCTGACAGGACAGTGGAACTGGAGGGACCCTGCCCAGTCCTGCCCAGCCTACCTAGCCCAGCCCAAGGGCCCAAGACTACGTCTGAGTAAGAGGGGCTTTCGCTTTCAATCAATCAATCAATTAATCCATCCATCAACCCGCCGCTTTCGAGTCCGCTCGCTCATCACATCCATCCTCCCTCCACCGAACGAGATCCATCTTCTCCGCCGAAGCTTACTCGACCGCCTTGCCTCGCTTTGATTCGATATTTGATTTTGCGCACAATAACATCGTCGCTCTTTTCATCCCTTCAACCTCTCCTCTTATGCCATCCACGACAGCGAGCGTCGTCTTCAGCTCTCGCCATATTTGATACCGTTGACCTCGACCCCTCAATGCGACCCGCCTGCGCTCATCAACCCTCGACGGTCTATACGAGGTAGACGCCCGAAACGCCAAGCCCAAGCGGCCCTGAATTTGGTTTTACAACTGTTCCCGCAAACTCCGTCACTACTTTCAACTCAACCAACAACCTGCCGTCATGTCTTTCCGCGGCGACGACCAGCGGAGATATGGCCATGTGCCACCCGTGCGGTATCCAGTTGCCAGTCGCGACCAAGAGTACCAGCAGCAACAACAACAACAGCAGCAGCAGCAGCAGCATCGACAATTACCATACGAAGACCTTGGGCGCCGAGCTAGCTTCAACGGTGGGGATGACGCCGCCTATATTCAGCAACCAGCCAGCCGCTCTCCCGGCTTCGGTTCTGGTGATGATGAACTCTTCATAAACAACAATTCCGCCGCCCGGTCTGGCTATGGTTCCACCAACAGCGCGCTGTCGGGCTACCAACACCAATATCAAGATGTCCCTCCTACGCCCACGTACTCGTACAACCCTCAAAGCTTTGCGCAGTCATCGGGCTTCTCACGGTCGACCTCCACCAACGCTCTCCCATACCGTAACCAGGCCCAGCCTCCGCCCCCTTCGCGTTATGCCTCGAACGCTAGCTCATATACACCGCAAGCTTACGACCCATCTGCTTATGCTAGCACAAATGTCCCACAACGACAAGGCTCCTACCAAGGATATAACAATTATGGTCAAAACTATGGCTCGCAGACGTCTCCTGGCTTCAGCCAGTCTACTGGAGGCTATCCGCAATCAGCAGCTTCCCCTGCATTGTCATCTGGCTTTGACCAGCCCTTACGAAGCCCCTCGGCCGGGGGGTATGACCAGTCTTATAGCCAATATCCTGGTCAATTATCCAACGGAGGAGCGTCATTCTCGAATGCCTCGCAGCCCCCGTACCCCACTACAGCGCAGATGCCTGTTGGACCCTACTACTCCCCGAATGAGCACAATGCACTCTACAACAGGGCATCCCGTTCAAATTCCCAAGCATCACCTATCGGATCCCCCTCAAACGCCGGATCAACATCGCCCGGCCTGCAACGACACCCAACGAATGCACCATTGCCAAGTAGACCTGTCGACGATGAGCTTGCTTGGAGTGCTGGACACGAACGAATCACAAGCGATAACCTGATGCAAGAGCTGGAACTTGAACTGGGAAGCTCTGGACAAGGTTATCGCCCACTCCCGGAGCCCGAGAACGGCCGTTATGATGACGATTTCCATGGGCAGCAGCTGCAGCGTTTCGACTCCGGCGCCACCACGATCCCCAATACAGCCAGCCGAACGACTTCGACGCGGACCGGTCAGACCGCTTACGAACCCGAAGAAGATGAGGACGACGCGTACGGAGAGGCTGGTCTAATGGCTATGCGACAGGCTGAACTTGACGAACAGCGTTTCAGCACTGGATTTGGGTACACGGATATGCCCGTCATGGCAGACCCTTCCCCAGAGCCCGCTCATACTAACTCCCTGTCAACGAACTTGTTAACCAGCACACTACATACCCACCCCGAAGAGCAGGTTCACAGCAGCGACAGTGAATTCGCTGGCGTTGACCTGGGAATGCTGGGTGGTGGCTTTGGAGGCACTTTGACTTATGGTGGAGATGTCGGATCACCGCCCAATTCGTCTGGTCAAGATACTGGTCGACCTCTCCCTACACCAGGCTATTTCAACCGTGCATACGACCAAGGTGAAAGCGTGCCGGCCTTCAAGACGGCAGAGATGGACTATGGTGGCACAGGAGGCTTGCAGCCACCCACGCAGCACCGATTGAGCTTCGATGAGGAAGACGAGCGTGTATCACTACGTTCCCGACAGAGCGGAACAGAGTCGCCGAGCAAAGATGAGCTACAAGATCTGTTCTATCATCCAGGTCTATCAAGTCGACCCTTGCCAGCCATCCCAGGGCCTGGATCCGACAGCAGCTCGATGCTCTCAGTACAGACCAACAACCGTCAACAGTATCAGCATGCATACTCCCGTAGCACAGACTCGCGATTTGGTGCGCCAGATAATCCCGAAGCCTATTATACAGCCGGTCAGCCCTACAACCTGCAACCTGAGCGATCCATATCATTGGCTGGGCACAGCCACACACCTCAGGTGCAAACACCCGCTCGATCCAGGACCGATGCCGCCGAAGAACGGAGGAAACTTGCCAGATATGGTCACCAGCAGGCGCCTTCGAATCAGTCTTTCCCCGAATATGAAACTCCTGCTGGCTCAATAGCAGCATTTGATGGAATCACTCTACCAAGTGGCCGCAAGAAGAAGTTCATACCTTCGAAACTTAATGCTTCCGATTTCCGCAGATGCCCTGAACCGTGGGCGCTCAGCGGTCTCGAGGCCTGGGTCCGCGAGATGGGAGAAGGCGAGCAGGACTTGAGAAGCAAATCAATCGAGGAGGCCTTGATCAACTTGTTTACCGGCAAAATCCCAATGATGAACGTGGCCGATGCCGAGGTTCTCAGCACACATGTGGTGTCGTCCATGTTGGAGCGAGGTGTGCTTGTTCCGGAAGAGGAATGGGTGAAATTTGGGAATGGCCATATTTCTGGAGTCTTATGGCAATTGACAGGCTCTGGATGCTACGCTCCCAAAGTTCATGATGAGGAAATTGGCGGTCGGTGCTATTCTCATCACTGTACCCGTACCTTGAAGAAGGTCGACCTAGAGGAATTGGCCCAGGACTCGAAGCCTGCTGATGATTGGCACGTGTTCTATGGACTTCAGAAGTCTGACTGGGAATCGAAGCCAAAGAAGGAAGTCGAGCGTCAGAACATCCTTCACGAAATCGTTACTGGAGAGGAGAATTATATCAAGCAACTGGACATCTTCCGTATATACTACCGCGATCAACTTCGGGCGATGCAGCCCCCGATCCTGAAGCCCGAAAAGCGAGACAAGTTCTTGCATACAGTCTTCGGAAAGCTTGATCAAGTACAAGAGATCAACAAGGACCACTTGCTGTCGCAGCTCAAATATAGGCAACAAGAGCAAGGTCCCTGGATCATTGGCTTCAGTGATCTATTCCGAGAATGGATTCGCAAAGCCAAGTCAGTATACATTGAGTACGCCTCGGCTTATCCCAACGCAGTCTATCAGGTTCGCAGAGAAGCCGATCGCAACATTCTTTTCAAGCGATTCCTCGATGATATGCAGAAGCAGAAGGTCTCGTCCAAGCATGACTGGACCCATTACCTAATTGCGCCAATCCAGCGTCTCCAGCGCTACACTCTTCTTCTTGAGAGTGTTGAGGGCAAGATGATCACTGACAGCGAGGAGAAGTCGAACCTGGCCAAAGCCATCGCGGAGATCCGACAAGTAACCCTGGAATCCGACGCCAAGGTGGCTGAACAGAATAAGAGGGTACAAATGATGGAGCTGAATAGAATGCTCGTTCTCAGGCCAGGCTTCCACTCCGTTCTGAACCTTGACCACCTCGGCCGCGAATTGATCTTCCAAGGAGATCTCCAGAGGATGGGGTCCAAGGGAGTCAGATGGGTTGATACACATGCCTTGCTCTTCGATCACTACATGATTTTGGCAAAGACAGTGACACCGAAAGAAGGCAAGGACAAGAAGTACGATGTTTCGAAAGAGGTAATTGTAACCCGCTCACTGATTTCGGAGATTTGTTGCTAAAAGAATGTATAGCCTATCCCGATGCCCCTGCTATTCCCCGAGAGTGTCAACGATGAACCAGTCCAGAAGCAGAAGGGTATTACTGCTCCGTTGGGCAGGACCACGGCAGCTTCTGCTTCCACGACTCAGCTCAACAAGGTAGGAAGCAATACCGGTAGACCTGGCCTGGAGCACGCAGCTACGAACTCCTCTCTTGGCTCGTCCTTGACTCCAACTGGCTCCAACGACCCTGAAGGTAGAATTCTGTACCCGTTCAAGGTCAAGCATCTGGGTCACGAAGTATACACCTTGTATGCGTCGTCAGCGAAGGATCGAGCTGATTGGTGCAACATGATCATTGAGACCAAGACACGACACGCCAAAGCTCTGTTCTCCCAGAACGCTGAACCTTTCAGACTCCGAGTCCTTGCGGATGCTGCTTTCCATTATGACAATACTTCCATATACGCCAGATACCCAAGTGTCCCGGTCAAGGGCACTCCCCTTGATCGAGCCATTCAGGAGTTGGAGAGTGTCTTAGGACCAGCCCAGGGTGTCGCTCCCGTGTGCCGTGCTCAAGTCAACTGCGCTACGAGTTTTACTGCATTTGGCAAGTCCGTGATTGCCATTGGAACCGATTATGGTGTCTACATCTCCGAGCCATCGAACCCCCGTGGATGGCAGAGGGTAAACGGTCCCCCTTTTCCCTGGTGTGATATAGCTAACATTATTTCTAGACGGTTCAAGCAACCCGCGTGACTCAGATCGCTGTCCTTGAGGAGTTCGCTGTCTGTGTGCTCATCGCCGACAGGAACCTAATCTCTTATCCTTTGGATGTCATAGCTCCGGTGTCTGACTTCTCGGCTCCTCTTAATGACAACCCCCGACGAGCGCCGCAGAGGCTGGCTAAGGATGTGACGTATTTTGCCACAGCCAAGATGAAGGACAGGATGCTTCTTTTCTATAAGCGTAAGGAGGGTCTCCATACCTCATTCAAGGTTCTTGAGCCCATTTTCCAAAAGTCCACCGAAAAGAAGTCACGACTCTTTGGCGGGCGCAAGACAAGTGGGGGTTCGGCAGAGACGTTCCGCGATTTTGACGAATTCTTCTTCCCAACCGAGTGCTACTCGCTCAGCTTGTTCCAAACATATATCGCAGTTGCAACAGCCAAGGGAGTTGAAATGCTCACGCTGGACAAGAAGCAGCCTATGTCAATTCCCGACCTCAAAGCACCAGCAATTGCTAACATCGCTGGCCGTATCCGGGATCAAAAACCACTCGGCATGTTCAGGCTCAATGAGAATGAATTCATTGTGACATACGAGGACTGTGCGGTGTACGTGGATAAGCACGGCGACGTCAGCCGTACACTCATCATGGAGTACACGGGTAAGCAGAAGAAGGCTCGCGGTGCGACCATGTACGGACAATATTTGCTTCTCTTCAACGAAGATTACGTAGAGGTTCGAAACGCCGAGAATGGACGCCTGCGTCAAATCATTGCCGGCCGAGATGTCCGTGTCCTGGATCTCGGCGTCCGGGGCCCTACAGGCAGAAGCACACTAAATCCGCAGTCACACACCAACGGTTATGTGCACTCAACAAGTGCTGGTAGTGAAGGGTCGAAGGGCACTGTCAAGATTGCCATGTCTCACCCAGAGCTTCCTGGTCGACAGATCGTTTTGGAGATGCTTTTGAATGACGGTCACATGGAGAAGTAAGAGGGAGGAAAGATGCGGCTGATATAATGGTTATGATGGAGATCTATCCTCACGAGACAACCCACCTGGCGTGGTAAAAGAAACTCGACACAAGCAAGCGTCATCTGAGATTATGAGACAGATAAGTGATGGCTGTTTCGAGGAAGGGGAGTATTCTTTGCTTGTGTACGTGTACATATTAAATCTGGTTCCTCACACAAACGTTCTATGGCCCTGCAGCCTAATGGTTGGATCTATGGCGGAGGGATATTCTTGTGGCAGGGCGTTCATAGGTGGTGCAAGCAAGTTGCTGGTGTTATGAAAGCCATCATGAATGATACCTAAACAATACTAGAGAGGAGATAGTTCTGGATAATACCAAGTCACTGTGACTGTGGTTATTATATAGCTTAGTGATATATGCGAAGTACGTGTGTGTGCGTGCATTGAGTCCTCAACAATTATACGAGGCTAGACATGTCTTGTACAGTCTTATTCGTTGAGCCCAACCCCAGTTTGTTTTGATAATTACCATGCTTTAACTCGCACAGATAAAAAGTAACTACCTATTCCAAGAGCTCCCTTACCCTGGAATTTGAATTTGCGAACTCCCTCTTTTTTTTTTAAAAAAAAAAAAAAAAAAAAAAAAGAGAATGCATCCAGCTATTCCGGAGGTTTATCAGGATGCTGTTGAGTGTGGAATTGGAGACCATGATATATGTCCGGCCACAAGTTAATTTACAACCATTGTCTAGTTTGTTCCAGTCCAAGGGCGTATTTAAGGCTTGACCTCCTCGATGGTCTCCTTGGCGTCGGCCTTGATATCCTCAACGACGCCGTGCAGGCCCTTCTTCTTTTCGGACTCGTACTTGAGAATTCGAGTGACCTGGACGACACCAACCATTCCGAGGAAGAAGTTGACAGCAGCGAGGCTACAACATTCTGTTAGCTAGCGGTTTCACAACTTGGGATGGAAGGTCACATACAGGTAGTTCTTGGGCTTGATGATGAGGCACCATCGAGTCCAAATGATACCGGTGCAGGTCAGGGCGAGGTTCTGAGTGAAGGAGAGCTTCTCGGCGGGACGAGCGAAATCGGAGATACCGGCAAGGACAAGAGCCCACTACAAGCGACGAACCAGGTCAGTATGTGTACCTATATCGTATGCTTCGATGTGATCGTTATTGCAGGTGGGTTATCACTGTTTGTAATTATCGTCAACGAACCTTCATGACGGGAGCCCTACAACCACGCATATTAGCAAACACTATCTCCACAGCCCAACATTGATATTGGGTTGGACGCTCTCTCACCAGAAATGGACAGTCTTGAATCCAATCTCACTCTCATACATGCGCTTGAACCAGCCTTGCTGTTGCTGCTGGGCGCCATCGGTGCTCTGCCATCGACGGCCGCTGCCCTGGTAGAAGTTCTGTCGGAAGGTTTGCTGGCGGAAAGCCTGGCGAGCGGGCTGGGCAATGGTGGCCTGGCGGAAGAGAGGGCGCGAGGCGCGGAAGAGGGTGTTTGCAGACGAGGCCATGGTTGCTGTTGAGTGTCAGTGTCGATATAATTATGCATGTCAGGTATCAAATCGAGGTGGTCGGAGCAAGTTGGCGCGCATTCGAAATATTTTGCGACAAGAGCACAAATGGAAGGGAAATGACACAATTGCTTTGGTCAATAATAACTTGATCACTGACTTACACGTTTATCTTTTTAAAGGGTGGAGGGGGGATGGTTCTTCAAGGAGACGAACGGGACGGGTTGCAAAGTCTAGTCGAGTCGAGTCGAAAAGACGAGGTTCAATCGAAAGAAGCTTTGATTGAGAATAAACGTTGGGGCAAGGGTCGGTCGCTTTCGCCCCGAGATAGCCTACCTTTACCCACTACGTACAGCTTTTCCAGGCCGCAGGTTTAGTGGATGGTGCGCTAAATCCTGTGTTCTTTTGGGGACGGGAGACCCCAACTTGACTCAAGCCCGGAAACCGGAGATATCGTGTGCCCGGGGTTTAGACTGTACTATACCTGGGTAGATACCTAGGTACCTACGTGGGGGAACTGTGCCAGCGGCACCGGAGGCTGTGCATAAGTGATATTATGTAGCTCTATAACTCGCATAACTGACTTTTATGCAAACCCGCCCTCAGTTTATTCCGTCCGAGCCTCATTGAGGGTCCTTGCCAACCACAAGCTCACAATTACTTATCACGTCAAGGCCGATCCGACGACTCCTTCGCTTCGCTATCCCACGACTCAAACCACCCGCTCAATTCCTCACACCTCAGCATGTCGGCCAAGTACGCTTTCACGAAATCACTCCGCGAGGTGCGATTCCTCTTTTGCCAGACTTCGGAACAGAGCGCGGCTGTCCGGTACGTTTAAACCATACCATTTGCTCCCGAGCGCGCCAAGTACGAGAAGTCAATTGGAGGAATTGGACTTCGCGAGCGATCCAAGAATACTACACAAGGATTATAGAGCTGGACAAACATATGGACTGACCCATACTCGCGCCGACATAGATCATTTCTCACCCGATCGTATCCTACCATGAAGCGCAACAACCCCAACATTCCCATCCTTATTCGTGAAGCTGCCGGCACCCAGCCCAAGGTCTTTGCCCGATACGGTCGGTATCCCAGAGCATCTGAAGCTCCTCCGATACGCATCTGGAAACCGCAGCAATACTGACATATTATATACAGAGCGAGGTGTTGAGAAGTCACAGATTCTCGAGGGTCTTTCTGACAAGGAGATTGAGGACACCGTGACTAGCCTGGTCAAGACTGCTCAATAAACGATTACTGCTTGATATTTGCGAAAGGGGATTACACTAGGATGGTCCTGGATTCGGGCCCCACGACGATGAAATGTACATAAAGGTCAAAAGCAGCATGCGACAAAGCATTGTATCACCGTTAAACCACTATCCCGTCTCATTGGTTAAGCACATTCTGCATGAACAACTTCCATTCTAACCAGCTCGCCTTCTAGAAACCAGTACGTTATGTTTGATCAAACTGCCTTGTATTAGTGAGAAGTCACCCAAGCATCAAACGTTATAAATGATGAAACTTTCGAGTGCAGCAGGAGGTGGGTGATCACGGCATTTACTTGTCGATAGATGGCAGCACCTTTCTTCGTTTTTGCAAGTATACTGGCTATAATATTCTCTTCGCTTGAACATTTGTCTCAGGTCTCCTTATCATAAAGAACAATAGCAACCCAAATACCGTGAAGTAGCCGGTGGACAATCCAAGTTGTCCACATCCAATACAAGTACCACAAATTCATGTCCTTTTGTTGTCCTAGTAGTCCTTGTAATACTGTCGACCTTGAGTCAAGTTGAGTGAACAATACCAAAACCAACGCATTTGTGTTCTCATATTCTGTATCCCGTTTCTCCTCAAATTCCCTCATTCTTCTCGATACGACACTTTGATGTCTTTCATCATTTGGTAATGGGGGGGCTTTCGTCTTCATCACCATTTTCTTGAGCAGTCTTCGTCTTCGTACCCCAAACCGGGGTTGTCTGCGGCTTTGAAAGGGCGCGATCCCGAGATACTGGAAGAGATGGCCAATCGTCGTTGATCAAACCAGGCTTCTTGGTCTTGTAATTTTGTTTAGGAGTTCGTGGTGAATTTTGGGTCGTCTCCTTCTCGCCCTCGTTCCTCTCTGTCTTCGCGCTCAATGTAGCGGCTCTTTCTTTGCCTTTTGCTCGCTTGGAGCCCTTTCCTGGCGTCTTTGCCTGTGTATGGCACACAGCTTCTTTATCGCTTGTGCGGTTCTCTTTCCGAGCTGCTTCCGAAAGAGCTCGACGATGTTTCGAGGTCGAGGTGGCTGTTGTAGATGGCATAGAATCATCAGTAGGAGATGCATCCACGCTTCCAATTTCCGGCTTCAGTGGTTCCTGGTCGATTTGGCCTGCCTTGCAGATACGGTTAGTTGCGTCATCTAATGCAGGCCTTTTGAAAACTTCATCCTCGGAGAAGACAACAGGTACCTGCGCGTTAAAGAGTGTCACTCTAGATGGCGAGACAAACTCCTGGGCCTTCGGGTTTAGACGACTTGTTGCACTATTGTCGGGACCATGTAAGCTTGATGATCCAGCGTGGACGGTGGCGTTTTGACATTGAAAAGCAAAGTCAGATGAGGGTGGTGACATCGCGACGCCCTTCGACTGCTCTGCAAGTGCTGACCCAATCGTGACGGGACGAGGTCGACGTGTTTTGCCCATACGCAGCGAACCTCCCTTGCCCACTCGGAATCCCTTGCGACCACGTGCATCCTCATCAGGTGAATCAAATTCATCGAGAGGAGGCAGTTGCGATTGAAGACTAGCTTCTGGATCATCGCCTTGCTTCTTAGTACGTTTGAAAGAACCAGATGCAGAATGCTGTTGCTCAGGCTCTTCGTGGTGTCGTTTGGTAGGGGAAACATCGAAAGATTCATTCTCTGAAACTTGTCTAAATAGGGAACCAAGATGCGCTGGCATGGAAGCATTTTGGTAGGTTTCGGGTGCTGCATGGATAGATTGAGCGGGCGAGAAAGAATCGTTTTGGGGAATGTGGGAGCTGGATTCGTTGCCTTGAGTAATCGTCTTCTGTTTCGACGACTTCTTCTTCGATTTCGATTTAGATTTGGATTTTGAACCCTTTCCCTTTCCTTTTGTCTGAGCCCCCTGGGCGTGCTCTGGTTGTTGACTCGTCGCGTGTATGTCTGACAGCGGAGCGTCTTTCTCGACGGGCATAGACAACTTCATTTTATTTGGCGGGTGTCGTTGAGCAGCCCCGTCGACAGGAGAGTATGTAGTACTTGTCTGTGATGACAGTGGCTCATCTCGGTCATCGTTCTTCAAAGTCGCCGTCTCTTGTCCTACTGATCCATTGGACTGGGTCAAAGAAGGATCCTTTTGTGCAGGGCGAGGAGATACTGGTTCGTCGGGAGATTGTTCATATACGCTTCCAAATTCAGGAGTGAACGTCACGGTTTGGGTCGGAGTTGACATTTCAGAACCAGTAGCATAAGCTTCGCGCCTATCATCCTCTGAAGCCCCTGAGTTGCCATCATTCTTGACGGTGCAACTGTTGGCGTTGGTTAGTTTAAGGTTCTTGGGTCGCTGGGGGTTCAGTGGCATAGAGATCTTTGCCCATGCTTGACGTCTCTCCTTGATTTCGGTTTCAGTGAAGACACTGGGTGCGCGAGTATGAGTAGCCATAGTAGGGGATGGCTCAGAAGGTTGAGGCCGAGACTCAATTTCTGCACCGGTCTGGTTTTCTATACTCTTCTCGATGGTTTCCAAACGTGCTGCAGGCGGTTCCTCAGGGCCCATAGAAGCCTTAGTGGGAGTATTGGGCAGTGAAACTCGAGGCTTGGCCCCGGTAGTCTTGCTTCCGTCGCTTCTCGGACTGTCGTGATCACGTCGATTCTGGCCATCGATGTCACCCAGCGCTTCCTCCGCACGTGGCTTTGTTTGTAGCGGTTCGATGGGGGCTGTAGAAGCGTTGTAGTGATGTGTATCGTTTGCAACAATAGGTTGGTTCTGAGGTAAGCAATGCACGCGTGGGACAAAGTGCGTTACATTTGTCGTCGATTGGTGAAAGGCAGATGATCTATTCACGACATGAGGCTGCGAGGCTGTCGCAAATTCGTGCTGGACACCACCCTTATCCCAGATTTGAGCATTTGCTGGGTTAGCCACAGATGGATGAAGCATCCCAGGCTGAGTATGGTGGGTTGTTACTGCGCTTTGAGTATTGCCAGACATCACGAGACCGAACGGATACGGTGAGAAAGGCAAGGATGAAGGGTGCTGACCCGTGCTTTGGCCAGAGGCTACTCGAGTCGGTGCCTTTTCAGAGAGTGTCCATTTGGAACGCATAGCTGGCGAGAAGATAAGAGATAGACCCTGCCCAGGCATCTTTCCACCTCCAATCGTGAGCGCCGCACCGACAGAAGAGGGGCGTCTGAATCTGTTGATATAGTCAGTAAGGTCCGTTCGTCTGAGAGGTTTATGATTCAACCTACCGGACCATAAAGCGACCTGGTTCCTTAGATGGCAGTGGAAACACCCCGTCTACAAAACCATATATTTCAGATAGGCCTGACTTGATTCGTGACTGCATTTCTGCTACTGGTATGACCTGTTGGGCTTCCGCAACGACATGCATAGAGCGGTTGCGAGCCTCGCACATTTGGCAGGAGCAATGAACATACTCTTTGATGGTAAAGTCATCTTGAACGTTCTGACATACTACCTGGACTGGGTCCGAGCCTTCGCGGCGCCCCTTGTTCCTCCATGAGCCTCCGTCACGCTGCTTCTGAGCAAATTCAGAACCATAATGAAGTTGCGTAACTGGTGCCGTTGCGTTTCGCTGGTTATAGCCACCACGACGTCCCGCACTTTTGCGCCCACCACGTTGGTAACCACCACGGCTAGGGACAGGGTTCGTATTGGTGAAGTTCTCAGGGTGGTGATGGGGCCACCGATTGTCATTTGGCTCGAAACGCTCCAGGCGGGAAGAATTGGTAGCGTTCCTGCTCCGGTAGGGAGCAAACCCCTTTTGGGGCACAGGTGGTTGCTGCATACTTGCATGACGGTATCCAAAACCACTTGAGGCACCAGTGGCCTGCTCGGGGACAGGATAGCCCCCTTGGGTGACGGGATTGAAGGTTCCGGGAGGTTGGAAGGTAATCCCCAGAGGGTTATGTGTATTGTTTAGCTGAATTGTCCCTTCTGCAAAAGCACCAGGCACGAGACTTGTTTGGAGGTTCTGAGCTGGTTTTTGCAAGTGGTTGAAGCTACCCGCATCACCAAGCAATTGTAAATCATTATGCTCCTGGGCACTGGAGTGAGCAAGAGACCGACTTGATCGTTTCTGCTTCTCAGGTTCTTTGGAAATATCAATTCGTGACTCTGTGTCTCCTCGCTTGCCAAATGACCTGGCGTCCTCCTTCAAAGGGTTCGAGTTGCCTTGCGCTGCTCTCTAAACAGCTGCCGGGTTATCGAGAGAAGGGCTGAGGCCAGTCCGCTGTTCATCGCCATTGGTTGGCCTTTGGGGAGTAGCCAGGTCTGAGAATTCCATGACAGCTGATGATGGAAGTGATGCCGTCACGGATGACCTGCCAGCTCCTCGAGTTGCCCTGGGATTACCGCGGCCTCGTCGCTTAGACTTTGTCGGGGTTTGCGCATCAGGCTTCTCTGGTCGGCCATCTTTCTGAACCAGCATCTTCTTTCCAGCCGTTGATGAGTCGGTTGCTTGGCCATTTTCTTCATTACTCTGTGGTGAAGGCACAACATAGGAGGGGAAAGGCTCCGTAGACTTGGACCTGATTTTAGGTGATACACGAAGAGTTTCCCGAGCCACAGGATGGCCTTCGTCAGTCTGTTTCGTTGAGACTCTCTCACTGTTGCCGTCAGCGGCCGGCTCGGCGGCGGCGGATTGCTGCAAGGCCTCTACTGCACTGGGTGGACGCTGTACAGGTGGCGGTTGATAGAAATGTTTGCCATTCTGTACAAGAACAGGTGCAGAAGCTTTTCTGGAGGTTGGCGAACAGCGATGAGGTTCCGCGGCTGGTTGCGACGGAAGGCCTGAAGGTTCAAAAATACGTTGACCAGCTGTGACCCTGTTAGCTTCCGACTGAATATAGCTTCTCTCATGACTTTTACATACCAAGCCAGTTCTCAGGATTATCCTCGGCGTAAGATTTCATAAGATGCTTCGGCTTCGCATTGGCACCCAACCTTAATGTTTCAGGAGACATCATCAAAGAGTAACGATGCTTAAGGGCTTTTTCAAGGAGGGCTAGTTGACTGGCATCGCAATTGCCGATCTCATTCCAGTCTTCTTTGGTGAAGATTGAGATTATAGATTGGGTAGTGTCCCACTGTTCGAGCTTCTGGCCATTGTGCTTCTGGTCGTTGTGCTCCTTCCACAACCACTCGTCAAGCCACAGGCCGACTTCGTAGGCGACACGCTTGTTCACATCGAAGGCGATGATTTGATTCTCATCATAGAGATGATTCAACACATTCCAGAGGTTGATGGCTCCGTAGTGGTAAATGTCGAATGTATCGAAGTAAGACCACAGGTCATCCCAGCAGGTGGGCTTTTGCATGTATTTCATGGAATGCCAGTAGAGCCTGCGCAGCGAGTTGCAAACGTATTGGATCTCGTCACCGCTCCAGAGATGGATGCGACGTTGAGGCATCACATGATCCATAGGACGGAACGGCTGTGTTCGGTTCCTGGTAGAGAAGATGGCCCCGGCTTCAATCCGAGGGTTCGTGTAGAATCCCACGGGAAGATAGTCTTCGAGGTAAGTCTGGGGAACACCTTGGGAATTGGGTGTCTGGAGCATCTTATAGAAAACAGGAAGGCCATTGGGGTAGAATTCATCGAAGGCTTCGCGTAAATTAGGTGCCTGCTGTTTGCCATAAACACGGTTCGGGTCCAGCACCGGCTTCGGCGGAGGTGGTGGCCCCGTGGGTGGTAGACCACCCGCAAAGGCGGGATGAGCCTGATCCATGGTGCTCACTGAGAATCTGTTAGTAGATGATAGATTGAATGTAGTCGTCCCAAGTCAAGGTACGCGCTGCGCTCTGCTTTTGATCGTGCCTCTGAGTGCGGTCAAGTGAAACGCCCACAAAGACAGATCAAAGCATGCCGGATGGGGGAAGATGCCTACCTTTGAAGGAAAGCCCCTCAAGGGTAAAGATGAGCAACAACAAATGTATTTAGGTCCAAGTGAAGTGATGGAGTGGAAGTATGGAAGGTGGAGGAAGAGGTAATGTCGCTCCTTCCCAACAGCTCAACACAAGATGATGCAACGTAAGGAAGCACAGATGGCAGAACCTCAGGATAAGCAGATGGAAAAGGGCCGGAGTTGAGAAGAATGGATTAGAAAGTAGGAGAAAAAGAAAAATGTGTGAAGTTAAAAAAAGAATAAATTTCAACGAATCCACTCCTATTGCCGTTGCCTGCCTAAGCGGTCACTGGTACGGCACTGCACTGCACTGCACTATTAATGAGTGATAATAACTGACGCTGGCACTTACCAGCAGGTGGCAAGAGGTGAATGTACTCTAAGCCCAGAAGAAGGCCTTGTTTGCGTTGGGAAGTGTAGGTTATAAAGATCCTAAAACAAAGGTGATCCAGCTCCTGAGACTTAGCTCTATGGGTGGTCTTTACTCTACCGATCTCGAGTTAGACTGCTTAAGTCAGAGTTTGACCTGCATGAAAAGGGCAATGGAAACTCGAGGTGTGTTTTGACTTTGGTGGTGCTTCGTCCAAACACAAAGAATGCAATTAACCATATCAATTGCAAGTTTAAGATGGGTGCTTGCCGTTCCCCGCTGCACATAACCACCTCGACACGTCACCCGCAGTGAAGACTGTTTGTATCCAAGATCCTTGCTCGTCCGAGAAGCCTTCTTCTAGCTCGATCAAATAACAATGCAAACAAATTCGATCGAGTTTAATTTTGGTGCTGGTTTCTTGCCGTGTTTGGGAGCACTTATTGTTAGACTGCTATACACCAAGATAAACTATTGGTGGTCCAACTCTTATTGATACATAGGGTTATTGAAACTTACAACTCATGAAACGATATTATGATAGACCTAGTACCCATATTACAGGCCGCAGTTTGGACTTAGGGAATGATTAGCTGGTTAGACTTTGCTTGAGCTACCATTCTGATCGACTTTCACGCGAGGGCAATGGGTCAGATGACTCGGCACCAGTCTCTCGGTCATTTGAAGAGTACCTATATACGGAAGGGTACATATGTTGGATTTTGTTAGAGTTTCTAAAGTGAAATCATTACTTCTGCTGCTTGAGAAGCTTAAGAATCTCCGACTCGTTATCACCAGCAATGGCTTTGCCGTTGTTCCAGTCTACAACCTGGAGATGATATTAGTCCAGACGTGCTGACACAATAAGATAGTTATTACATACCACTGGTCGAATGAAGTTCTCTTTACTTTCCTTAAACTTTCTGAGAGCATCCTTCTCGGTGTTTGCACCGTTGATGATCTTGGGAATACCACTGGTGCCAACATACCCCAGGATCGTCTGGACCTGGTCGTCTGTAGGGGGATCTTCGGTAATGTTGAGCTCAAACTCTTCTCGAATAGGAGAGGTCTGGGCAGAGTGATCGCTCGCCTGGTCGAGAGTGGCGCCAGAAGATGCATTGGCAGAGACCTGCTTGAGGAGGTTCGCAACTCTCACGGATGCTGGAGAGCTAGCCTTGTGAAAGACTGTCACGATATCGAGTGTCTTGTGCTGTTACTTGGTGAGCAATTAAGTTTCATGGACCGCAAACTGAAAACTTACGAAGCGAAACATTGTTTCTTAGTTTGCGTTTGTGAGATGTTTGTTAGGAGACGATGAAGGAGAAATCACAATTGTTCGAGAGAGGTTCACGTTGGAGCTCTGATTTGGTATAGCTCCGTGAAGCTTGTCACGCCGAAATCCATATGACTTGCTCAATGGCTCGGCGTTTGTGTGGCCCGTGCCCGACCCCACCACAACCCGCTAGGTATCCTCAGTTTGGTGTTGGCGTGTACCTAGAGTAGAGTACTGAACCAATACCTAGAGGGGTAGGAGATAGCATAATACTGAACTCCATACTCATAGGAGCAAAAGGCATAGTAGTAATAGAGACATATTCTATCAGTCTCATGGCCTATTTGTATTACATTCTCATCTGCTCTGCTAAAGTCTAGGATGATACAGCTTCTGACTTTCTTCTTATTGAACTCGGTATCCCAGGGTAGACATCGCAGGGGAAAGATGTACTGGCAAATCTAGTTGTCTCCCTCAAAAGCTTTTATCGAACATTGTTCATGTGAATTCGTGGTAGGTGCTCTAAGACGCGCACTGTTACCCATGTAATAGTCGGGGGAGTCTGCAGATGTCGTTTGATGGGCCGAGTCACGATTCATGTATCCATGTATCTAAACAGTTGTAATCAGTTTTGGAGTGCATAAGGAAACATTGTGATCAAAGTAATTATATCTCTAGGTTATTTAAAGGGCCTCCTCTTCCTGTGCCTCTGGCGAGTGTAGTATCGACTGACTGGACTTCCCAGACGATCCCCAACCTTAGTAGGTGCAGTAGAAAAGGAACGTAGCAAAACGAGCAGGCTTTGGTGAAAGCCAACGTCTCCGTACCCCGATACTTAGTGATACCACGAAGGTTTAAGTCATCCATTCGGATATATCAACAAGAGTTAACTACTATAACTACCTGCCTACCTACTTATTTAGGTAGGTATGTCTAATAAATAAATTCTCACGTGGTTGTTCATACATTAAAGACGATCAGGGGAGAGCCGCCTCGCCAAGCTGCTGTGCAGGACCGCCTTGCGCTAAGAGATCGACTGCAACAAGCATATGTTGCAGAACCCTAAAGAAAGAGCTAAATCTCTGTGCTTCCTTTTATGACGTATGTGTTGCGATCCAATGCATTTTCTTTTGTTGCTGTGACCAAGGACTTTTATCATGACGTATTCTATGAAGTCAGGTTGTGGAGAAGGCGTGTGCGACTTGGCAGCAGCGATTCATCGTCGAAAGCGTGAACTACAAAAAGGTCTTGAGGTCGATTGAAAGCCTTTCTCATACACACTTCATCTCAACTCTTTACACTCTACATCTTTCTCACAAACAAAAAAAAGACAACTTCTCACACCTTCATCATGTCTGGCTACTCCAACGTTGGTAACCGTGGCGTCTACGAGGCTGGCGACCAGAGAAACGTGTCTGAGGCCGAGCGCAAGGCCCAGGAGTCCGACCCTTACAACGAGGGCAAGGAGAACTCTCACAACAACCTCGACTCTAGTAAGAACTTACAGAACGAAGAAAAGAAAGAACTTGACCCTAACAAATATTCGCAGAGGATGAGCGATCCATCGCCAACCGACTAGCTGCTGAGGAGAAGAAGTCCGAGGATGAGGACGATCTTGAGACTGCCCAATCAAAGAAGGACCCTACCCTGCCTGTAAGTCCAATCGAGATCCAGTCGTGACATCGAATGCTAACATCACTCGTCAGGCTCGCGCTCACGGTAACGAGCCTTCAAAGGGCGCCAAGGTTGACGCCGAATTGCAGGCCGAGGAGGAAGAAGAGCTGAAGCGCAAGGGCAAGGCTTAATTGTAACAATACACAGATCACGGTCTCATCATTGCAGGCAAATGATGCGGAAGGGATGAATTAATGAACAATAATTGAAGCCAAATCTAAACCATTACCGTGAACAATGACAATGTCCAATTCGTTCATGACTGACCATGCGACGTTATGTGAATAAAGAACATGCTACGTGAAGATGGTAGAAATACCATAACATATCACGAATTGAAGACACAGGTGTTTGAGAATAAATCATGCAGTATATTCATAGTATAGATATCTAAGGACTGCTGTAAAGCAACTATGCAAGTTTCTGAGGTGAGGTACTAGTACCGAATGTATCACTATAGCCTTGTTAGTCCCTTTGAATCATGACAAAAATTTAAAGACTAAAATGAGAAATGTGGTGCTTTCAGAATATGTAAGAAATTGAATATCAGCTATCCGCCCGACTTAGCTACTCCGGCGAAAGAGAGCCATCGAGCAGAATCAATCGCAAATTACCTCATCCTAATGCGAGAAGAGAGTGGAAAAAGAAAATGCTGCAAGCTTACCTTGATACGCTCGATACGTCGAATCGCTGACTTTCGCTCTGTTCAGCTCTTCATACAGGAAATGAAGGGAACTTGTCTGCAGAACATCCAAAGTCAACAAGAAATTTTCTTTTGAAGTTCTTGCAAGCTTGGCCCGTGCACTGGTACCGAGAAACTTCGTTCGCGTTCGGGACGGCAGAATGTTAATCCGATGGATTAGACCGAAAGTTAGGGCAGGCACGCACAGGTTCTTATTCTACCCACCATCAAAAAGTCCTTAGCGATTTCAAGGTCCGCGGCTCCAGCAAACAACCAACTAACGGGACAGCATAATCGACAACTGGTATGAACCTCGACTCCTACGATCGCAGTTGAATCCGAATAAACACTGCGCGCGCGAATTTTGAACATTTCGACTAATCGACCGCTACACAGATCACCGTCACAATGGGCGACGCAGTCATTGAGGGTTCGAACTGGCGCCTCGTTGAGGTTGGCCGAGTCGTTGTTATCAACGGCGACCACCCCTTCGCTGGCCACCTGGCCACGATCGTCGAGATCATCGACCACAAGCGAGTAGGTTTTGCCTGCTTCAGTTGCCGCGATACACGATATTGACCCTCGCCACAGATTCTCGTCGACGGTCCTTCCGCGAACGCTAGCCTCGCTACTCCCCGACAAGCCGTTCCCCTCAACAAGGTTCTCCTCTCCTCTCTCGTTGTCGAGGGTCTGAACCGCGGCTCTCGAACTGGTGCCGTCCGAAAGCTCTGGGAGAAGTCCGAGATTGACTCCAAGTGGGAGCAGACCAACTGGGCCAAGAAGCGGGACCAGATGGAGCGAAGGAAGGCTCTTACCGACTTCGAGCGTTTCCAGGTTCTCCGACTCAAGAAGCAGCGACGATTCGAGGAGCGCAAGGCTCTGGCCAAGGTCAAGGCCTCCGCATAAATGGGTTATTTAGCTGGAGTCACGGAGGTGCTTGAAAGTCGGGTTTAGATCAAGTGGCACGGAACAGGGTACGAAACACAATCACGGCTGTATAGAGGCTGCTGGATTCCATTTTCGCTCCGTTCTGGAAGGCTGTATGCCACATTTCATCGTCAAGATGAACGGCGTCAATACGGAAATTCTGAGATCAACTGAATTCAAAGCATGAGGAGCATCAAAAAGAACATGGATTCTGTGAAGTGTAGCCAAAATAAAAATGAAATGAATACCCCCTTAATCTTCACCGTGCTTGCATCTATCAGTCAATATGTTCATTTGCTTGTTTAATTGCCTATTTTGCTGCCAATTGCTCAACATCGTCCTCCATATTAACCTTAATCCATTATTCCTGCCCCATGGAATGTCCATTATTTTCCGTCCCTCATCACTCGATCTGGAGGAGGCGGCGGGAGGAGTACCTAACTACCTCTAGGTACGCAAAGTTTGATTACCTAATACAATTAGTTCCCACCTCCCACCAAGCAAGCCCTAGATTTATCGCTGTGCGAGATCCCCATCACAAAACGACGACGTGAGAGAATAGGCCAGTAAACCGCCGTATCCGGGATCAGAAAACCAAGTAAGTACGCACATGCCGTTTCGGTCACCGTGTTATTTGATTCTCGATTTTTGCGGTCGCGGGAGCATTTTTAAGCCACAAAAACCTCACCAGAGAATTGCTGTTAGCTGGAGTTGCTAACATCTGTGCCCGCACCAGTCGCCAAAATGTCTAACCCCCGCGTTGAAGAACTCCCCGACGAGGAGCCCAAGAAGACCACCGTCCAGGACCACGAGGATGATTCCAGCGACGATTCCGAGGTCGAGGAGGTCGGCGAGGGCCAGCTCCCCGCTGGTTCTACCGTGATCCACAACCGCAACGAGAAGAAGGCTCGCAAGGCCCTCGAGAAGCTGCACCTCACCCGCATCCCTGGCATCACCCGTGTCACTCTCCGCCGTCCCAAGAACGTGAGTGAAGACGAGTCCTGGAGAAAAATTGGAGGGGTAAATTGAGGAACGGTGCTAACCGGCGTGCTCCAGATCCTCTTTGTCATCAACAGCCCCGAGGTCTACAAGTCTCCTAACAGCAACACCTACATGTAAGTTGTCTCGCAATCGACTTTTGAAACTATTCTCTGACATAACATATAGTGTCTTCGGTGAGGCTAAGATTGAGGACGTCAACGCTGCCGCTCAACAAGCTGCTGCCGCTCAGCTCGCCTCCCAGAACGCTGAGGACCACTCTGGCCACAACCACGGCGAGCCCAGCAAGGCTGCCGAGGCCGATGAGAAGAAGGAGGACAAGGACGACGACGATGAGGAGGAGGAGGATGAGGAGGAGGAGGTTGATGCCTCTGGACTCGAGGACAAGGACATCGAGCTCGTCATGACCCAAGCCAACGTCAGCCGCAACAAGGCTGTCAAGGCATTGAAGGAGAACGACAACGATATTGTCAACTCCATCATGGCTCTAAGTATCTAGGCATGAGGTCTTGACCGGACCATCTTCCACAACAGCATGTGCATGGGACGAACATTGGGCTCTATTAGGTCTGGGCGAACTGTACCCTGCGGAATGGAGTTGATGTCAAACAACGGAAAAAGTTAAAGGAGAAACAACCCGCATCCGTCAAACAGTACTTTTGTCTTGGTGAAAATGTTTGAAATTGTTTTCTTGGAACCGGAGACAATAGTGACCTGATCCTCATATAAATTGGCCAAGTTGTATACTAGTACGACCATGAGTTTTGCTGTTGTCTACGATGGCCATTGCATATTTACAGAATCAATAGTTACAGGCTAGAAGCCCGTTTACTATGGTGTCGTCTCATCTCTAGATTGTAATTGTAATTTTCAGCTTAATATGAGCCCCAACTTAGGTAGGTAGGTAGATCTATCAAAACTACCTAGGTACCTAAATCATCAATGAGGGGTTCAAAAACGCTGCCCGCCGCCCGGATACTCGAAGTTGGTGCACGTGACTTGCTAGCGCCCGGTAGTTCCCTGGACGTTCGGCAAAGTCATCAAACAACCAAATCAAGATCATCCTCTCCGCTCTCTCGACATCGTAACCTTCCTCAAAATGGCGACTGTAAGTTCAATTCGTCAATTGGCGCGTGCGACTGATCGCAGATGCTGTTGAAATTTTCCCCCGGACCCCAATGCGCGCCTCTACGTCCCACGATGTCATGAGCTAATTTTCCCTTTCTCCGACAGCGAAGCGCAGCTCTCAAGCTTGACTGGACCAAGGTCACCAGCTCCCTTGGTCTTCGTGGCCAGACCGTTGCCTCCCTGCAGGCCTTCAAGAAGCGCAACGAGGACGTCCGCCGCAAGGTTCAGCAGCTCCAGGAGCAGCCCACTACCGTCGACTTCTCCCAGTACCGATCCGTTCTCAAGAACCAGGCCATCGTCGACGAGATCGAGAAGCGATTCAACGCCTTCAAGCCCGTTACCTACGATGTCAGCCGACAGCTAAAGGCCATCGACGCCTTTGAGGCTGAGGCCGTCAAGAACGCTGAGGCCACCAAGCAGGCCGTCGACCTCGAGCTCAAGGACCTTGCCGCTACTCTCAAGAACATTGAGGAGGCCCGACCATTCGAGGACCTCACTGTCGTACGTATCACCACATCCGAGACCACTGGGCCGATTCTCACATTGTATAGGACGAGGTTGCTGCTGCCGAGAAGTCCATCGACGAGAAGACCGATCAACTCGTTTCCAAGGGACGATGGATGGTGCCAGGCTACAAGGTACGTCGCTCAGGTTTCAGAACATATGACAGTGCTGACACCCATCGCAGGAGAAGTTCGGCGACTTGGCTATGGTTTAGACGAACTGCGATATTCCTTTTCCGCCTTCGCGTTGTGTACTCTAGCATTGTAGATAAGAGAGAGAACTGGAGGCAAAACCCAGGTTTTCCTCATACCCAAGCAGCTACAACATTTCCTGTGTTCATGATATCTTATCCGTTGAACGGTGCCAGTTTGGACCGCAGTGCCTGGATGTAGCCTAGCATCAAAGATATGCACAATTCTTGGAGCAACGTTGGGCTAAAATTCGTTTCGAATGAAGAGTCAATGCTGCATTCATGAGTCTTGGTGCTATTTACCATTCTCGTGTTTCTGATCCCGACATGTGCCACAGAATCAAACAGCGTAGTGTGCAGTCTCATTAGATATGTCTATATGTGAACCGTCGGTACGAGTTGCTTTCTAATCGTCCCTATAAGCCCCTTATTAGAGTGCTATGACATACTTGGCCAACACTTTCTCGTGGAATAGAGGTTGGCCTAGCATTTGTTTCTGCCGCTCAATGTTCCTACTTGCCAACCATACCTTCGCCTCACAAATAGAACAAGGATATAGTTAACGGTTAATGGTATGACCTGGGCAATATATCTACAGGGGTCAACGACATCTATTTCAGTTTCAAGGCTAACTATCTAAGCAAGTAGCATACCCTATATCTCGAGGTCATTACTCCGGGTATATCATTACAATTTGACTATACCTAGGATAAATATAGTCAATTGTACATTCAACCACTGCTTGAGGTATGGATGGAAATATGGCTTGATTTCAAACTAAGTTTTCCGGTTATTGTCGTGGTGAGCCCGTGAGATACAGACCTCTGTTCATGGTAATAAAACCCTTGAGGTGTGGCCTCCGCCACGTGTGGTAGTTCACTGCTTTAGCCTGAATACATCCTTTGTGCTACCATGCCGCCATACCTAGCCCCCGTGTAATCCGTCAGTGCGAACGCTATCTTGACGAGAACGAAGATACTGCTATCGCTGGATCATCATGACTTTCCCTGATCCTGTGCTCAATGGATATGTTTTCAAAACAGCCCCCCAGCTGAATACCGCATGGTTGAAATACGAGGAAGAGGTCAAGATGAGAGGTCCTACCCGGATATTCAACACTATCGAAGAGCGACAACCAGCCTATGCCCTAGAATGCCGTGATCTTTACAAACGAATGACAACTCCTGGGGCACGAGATCACTATTTGTCCCAAGGTGTCACCAAGAAGGAGTTTACAGTGTCTTCCACCATAGATGGTCATCCGATTCCAATCCTACAACTCGAACTTGAAGAGAATGAGAGTGACGAACCAGAGGTTGTCGTAGTTTACTACCATGGCGGAGGACTGAAAGTTGGTGAGGCAGACAGCGAAGAGCTGTCTTGTCGACGTATCGTCAAGTCAGGCATAGCCAAGATCCGTCTATACTCGGTGGGCTACCGCTTGCTTCCGCAGCACCAAGCCAAGATATGCCTCTCAGATTGTTTGGATGCATTCAAGACGCTACAGAATGCAGCAGTGAGAGTGGTTGTCGTTGGGAGTTCAAGTGGTGGGCAGATGGCTTCGGCAGTAGCCCAAGCCGTCCCTCCAGGATCGATCCATGGTTTGCTGCTGAGATGTCCTGTCACAGCCGACAGAGCCAGCGGTGAGCAGTTCGTACCCGAGAAGCTACGTCCCTATCACACAAGTGTGTCTCCTACTTTCATCACGTCCTTGAACGGATATCTGAATCGGGACATGCCACGGGATGGCCTTGATAAGTTGCCACTGGAAGCTACTAAGGCTGAGCTGAAGCAACATCCTCGGACATGGATTCAGCTTGCTTCCAACGACACCCTATACTCGGATGGACTGTGCTATGGGATGCTCCTGAAAGAGGCGAACGTAGAGGTCAAGGTGCAGGTTGAAATTGGATGGCCGCATACCTTCTGGCTCAAAGCTCCTCATTTGGATTTTGCGTTGGTATGCGAGAAGCATATGACTGAAGGGTTAGAGTGGGTTCTCGATAACTGATTGTAACTACCGTTGGACTTCAGATAGCCAACGAGCTATAAGAGTTTAAAGACAATGCTTTTCATCTTTTTCCCCAAGAACGTCATTTTCCCTATGTCCGTCCTTCCATTCATACCCACCCGCAAGTCTTTGGGAATAGACATAGGTTTAGAATATGTTCGATTCTTTGTCGACTTTTGTTGGCGAGGGATACATGGTAGTAACGCGGCGTCACCGAAGATGTCTTTATACACCTACCACATACCTACTATTGGTAACCACGATCTGTCGGACATGAGATTGTCAAAATCATTGTTTCTTTCTTTTTATGTAGACGAAACTCTCATATTTACAAGATAACGCCAAGCGCAAACTTGCAAGTGCTCTTGTGTCCAGCCAAAAGACGATAGGAAGGCTCTCCATCAGACATCATTTGGTCCCGAACCCCAGTATTTGTATTTCGGACGTAGTCATATGAGGTCGTCCAAGTCTTGCTCTTTTATAAAAAAAAACTTCTTTCTTATCGCTTCGCACTCCCTTCAAGGCTTCGCATACTGGGCGGTCCACTCTTTGGCGGTCGCGATAGCCGCCTGTTCGTCTTCCTTCCAGCTCTTGGCAACATCGGCAGCGAGCGGATCGTCGGGGTTAGGGGCACCAAGAAGAGCCTGGATCGAGAGAAGAATAGTTCGGATCTGAAGGGCGGGGGACCAATTGTCTGGAGCATTTGTCAGCTGGGTGGCCTCTAAGTATTAGTCTCGATGTGTCACTCACTCTTGAGTACGTCAAGACAGATGCGTCCGAGCTTATCAACGTTGGGGTGGAAGATCTTGGTAAGGAATCGGATCTTTGGAGGTGTCATGGGGTAGTCGTCGGGCAGGAAGAGCTCAAGGTTAAAGACACCGCCTAGACATGAGATCAGAGTTGAACGAGGTAATCTGCACCGAGGAAGAACGTACCCTCGTAGGGAGACTGAGCGGGACCGTGGATTTGAACATCGAAATATCGGAGGTTATCCTCGTGGGGGACGGCACTGATTCCTGGAACACTATATTGCGAGTGGTGTTAGGATGCGATTTCAGGGCGCAAGACAGGGTCCTTAGGAATGGGTGACCTACGGCTCGGCCATGAGCCGTTCTGTCTCTTTAATAATGCGCTTCGGGAGAGCCATCTGGAAATTTGGTGCGGCTTGGGGTGTGTGGGATCTTATAGCAGATGTATGCGCGAGTTTCGTCTTTCGGCTTGGTGAGCGTTGGTATCGTGTCGTGTGGCTGTAGCCTCTGCGTCAGTGATAAGTGAAGGGTCGTGATGAAGTTGAATCCTTGAAATAAGGCGGGCACTTACCTACTACCTACTAAGGTATGCTGTTGGGTAGTAGGCAGGTAGGTTATGGCGGGGCAGGCCAGACCGGGATATTGGGTAGTAGGTTAGTAACTACCTACCAAGGTGCGACTAAGATAGATAGGTAGTAGGTAGCCCAGAAGTGAAGACGGGAATCAATGAAGGTGGTTAAAAATGATTGGTGCAGACCTTTCAATATTTTCAAATGCAAACTGATCAAATTACGAAGGAAATGCTCAGTAATACGTAGTAGCAGTGGAAAGAAAGTCCAGTTGCATAATGGCTACCTACCTACCTATCTAGTACCTACCTACCTACCTATACGGATACATCATCTCCTTTCGATACCTCTCCTTCAGGCTGTCATACAAAAAGAAGTCTCACGACATATGCCCGATACCTTTACAGGACAGGACCAAGAAGGCAACCTGAGGTTCCTGGTCCGTCAGGTGCTAGCCCAGGACCAATTAATGATGGCGGGGGATGTACATTTACACCTCAAACAGCAGGGGTGGTACTTGTGCAACCCGTGAACGTCGTAGATAATGCGCTTTGACCACCTCATATCAATCCCGACCACTGGAACGCGAGCTTCACTACCAACTTCATGAACGAGACCTACTATGCCTACTGGGCTGCTTTAAACTGACCCGCCGGTATTCAGTAATAGCCTTTTACAACTTCTTTTTGTTTTTGTTTTTGGACCTCGAAAGAGTACCCTGTTATTCTTGGCTCTCACAGATGATGACATGACCAGAGGCTCTTCAGTGGCAGAACGCCGTATATTATCACATCACATTCCTACCTCATACGACTTACGTACGATATGAGGCACGTTGTGATAGTCGCTCCAAATACCCTTCAATATGCCATCCTTCGACCAACTCGCCGATGCTCCTAAGAAGGGCAAGGTTATCAAGTCAGCCTATGATAGCGAGAGTTTCGAGTCTGACGGTACCATTCACGTCGATGGTCTAGTTGGTTCAGCCACCATCTCTCCTGCTGGACGAGATGTCGCATTGGCTTCGTGAGTCCAAGAATACTACCTGTATGTGAACTCGTCCAGCTGACCTTGAATAGGCCTGACGGGCTAGCAATTATAGACCTTGACTCGCCGTATAGCCCTCCTCGAAGATTGAGAACTCATGGTCTTCCCTGGCTCGTTGTGGATGTTCAATGGTCTCCCTTTGCTGCTCGCGATTACTGGATTGTCTCGGCCGCTAACCATCGTGCCCTTGTATGGAATCTGAACCGTAGGGAAGACTCCAGTTCGGGCGCGATTGAGCACTCACTGCAAGGTCATAGCCGTGCCATCACTGATGTCAACTGGTCTGCTCACCATCCCGATCTCTTATCAACTTGCTCTGTAGATGGGTACATCCACGCATGGGACCTTCGAAGGCCGCGCCAGCCCGTTCTGACTTTCTGCGATTGGACCGCTGGTGCATCACAAGTCAAATACAACCGCCAGGCATCTCACATACTTGCTTCTGCCCATGATCGATGGCTGCACATTTGGGACGAACGCCGCTCTTCCGAGCCTCTAAAATCCATCAAGGCCCACAAATCCAAGATATACGGTCTGGATTGGAACCGCTCAGATCCCAAATCCATTGTTTCTTGTTCCATCGACAAGAGGATCAACTTTTGGGATTATACCGCAGAGGAACCCCTGCAGCACACCATCGAAACTGGCTTTCCGGTATGGAGAGCTCGCCATACCCCCTTTGGACACGGTCTTTTGGCCATACCTCAGAACGAACCAGGTGATCTCTATCTTTACGACACTCGTTTCGATCCAGCTTCAAAATTGACAACTCAACCAATTGATGTCTGGCCTGGGCATGGGGATCATAAAGCAAAAGAGTTCCTGTGGAGATGCCGTGGCGGCATAACCGATGATGGGAAAGATAACCGTGAATTCCAGCTGGTCTCCTGGGGCACAGATAACGAACTCAAGCTACAATGTATCGAGCCCAAGACTTTTGCTGCTATCGGACACAAGCGCGGGATACCGGCCGATCCGGCCATCAGCCTTACACGAAAAGGTGCTACATATAAGACTTTCCGTACAGTGGACGAGACAACAGACCGTGATCGAAAATCTGCCACCATGAGCGACCACCGCCCTGGTACCAATTACCACAAACAAAGTGCCCTGACCCTAGGCATGCGATCAGGGACTACTCAGAGCCATCGTGCGTCAATGGCATGGCGTGGTCCTTCAATGAAGGCCAAGGTTCCAGGAAAAGCCGTCGACCGTAACCAATCACAAATAGGATGGATGAAAGGAATTGCTATGACCAAGAGAAAGGCTTCGACAAGCGCCAAACGACATTTGTCGAAAGACTCGGGTATTTTTGGCCACGGATATCCGGATGACGAGTGGGCTGAACCCGACACCATCCAAGAAGAACTTCTGCGTATTAGCCATCAGCTCCCTAAAGTAAAGTGGGATAATATCAACATGGACAATATGACCCTTAACGCCTCATTGAATGGACCTTGGGGTGCTGATGGAGATACCATCTTTATAAAGGTTCGCATCGATATTCCAGTTGGTTACCCCAAGACCAAGGCACCAAAGTTCTTCGTCGAAAAATCGTCTTTCATGCCTGCAGAAACTCACAAGAAGATTGATCGCGAAATTCACCAACTCGCGGACCAGTTCTTGCAAAGAAAACAGAACTGTCTTGAGGTTGCTTTTACATATCTCCTAGGCGAGGTTGATCTTGAAAGCAGTACCACTTTTTTCAAAAACGTTCGGGACCTTGACGATGAACTAGATGGTTTGGCTGATGAGAGCTCGAGCGAATCCGACGAAGACATACCCGCAGGCGGTTCAGCATCCATGTCTCAAGAACTCCCGCCGCACAATGAGCTTGATACTGCACTTGCGCCTCCAAATAGGACTATTGTACCACCGCCACCTAGAACGTGCGGTGCGAGATTCTCACATAACGGACGGCTGGTCTGCTTCTTCCCATCGAAGGAGGAAAAGGCAAGAGCTTTGTTCACAACGACAATGGATGCTTATAGGGAGCGACCAAAGGGTGAACCCTTTTTTGCTGGTTTTGGTAGAATCGCACATGATCTTAGTCCCCGTCAGCGATTTATGGCAGAAGACACCTCTGCGTCCAGTGGTGATTCTGACTCCTCTGCCTCAGGATCATCCTCGTCTTCGTCATCCTCGAGCGATTCAGAATCTACTTCAATGCACAAGATAAGTCTCTGGTACCATCCAAGCCGTCAGTTTAGGAAGACATGGAGCGAGGATCGATCCATACGGTCCAGTGGTGGTGGAACGGGAGTCGGTACCGGTACCGGTACCGGAACAAGCCGTCGCCGGCCTGGTAGGCCAAAGAACCTCGTTTCGATACATGACTTCCGTTCTCTTCTTCCCTCAAAGGAAGAGTTCGCGCGTGAGTATGCGATATTTGGTGATGGCGCTGAAGTGTGTGAGCACAATGCGAAGGTCGCCGAGAAGTACAACGCTCGTGATCTAGTTGACGTCTGGCGATATCTTGCGCTGTTGCTGAAAAAGGGCGTACCGCTTGAGTTTCTTGCTCATAACCAGAGGCGTGACTCTATCTTGGTGATTGCTCACGATGTAGTCTCAAGATGCAATGCCAATACCTCTCCCCTCGATTCATTCTGGGATAGACATGAAGGTGCATTGTCCGGCCGAGTAAAATGGGGCAGGCACCCTTTGGCTCGCAATTTCATCATGGACCTGTTTGCATACTTTGAAAGCATTGCAGATATCCAGATGTTAGCAATGCTATCATGCATATTCAGCGAGTCGTCCGCTGCAGACAGTGTGGCATATTTTGAGTCGCATCTGCCTCAGCCCGAGACTCCACTTCCTATGAAAGCGCCAGCATTCTCGCTGGACTACTTTCCAACAGATGCATCGCTCTGGAACATTGGAGGTCGCAGTTATACAAACTCAGCCATCACCACACCAATGACTGTGCATACACCTGTCCACTATGCAGGATCGCAAGCATCTGACGATGGCATGTGGGCTGGAGACGCAACATCAAACTCATACTCTTGCGGCGAAACACCACCAAACAGATTCAAAGGATATCTCGGGGATGTTGAGGCGCCACCCAGCGTGTCCACATCTCCAAATACTCGCTTCCTGAACCGAGCAAACTCTGGTCTGGCGTCGGCTTTCGCTGCTAATCTACCACGTTCATTTGCAGGAGTAAGCTCGTCTTCTCCTCCTAATCACGGAAGAAAGAAGCCAAGCCCTGCCGAAACATATCTCAGTAGTCTAGCTCCTGGCAATGTCACATGGAGCGCTTCTACTGCGATGGACTCTAATGGTGGTAGAGTGTCATTGGATGATGATGAGTTTCGCAAAGATGACTTTCTGCCCCTCGTTCCTACAAAGATCTCGGTCACGATGGAGGATCAAACTGCGTTTGACGACGATGGCTGGTTAAACATACCATTGCTCGAGTCAAGCCAGTCAGATGTCCATGCTCGCTATCGATACACATACGCCGAGATGCTACAAATGTGGAATCAACCGCTTGCTAGACTTGAAATCATGAAGTTTAACTCACTCAAGGAGGACATGAGTAGTGGACATAACGATGACAACTTTCACGATCCAGTCACCGGACACGATGGCACGCATGGCAAGAGCCATGGTCATCACGCCAATTCCTCTCCTATTGCTATGGGTAAGAAGGATCAGCTTCAGGCCTTGCTCGCATCGGGTCGTGGTCTGGATGTCACAGGCATGTGTCGTATACATGAAATTCAGTTGGAGCCTCTTAGGTACACGTCTAGCGACCCCAAGGTCGGTGGCGCTGTGGGCACATGTGATCGTTGCCATCAGACCCAGAGTCAACTCACATGCGTATATTGCCTTGAGCCTGTCGATGCGCTGTTTCCCCCTTGCCTAGCATGCGGCTGTGCCAGCCATGAGGCATGTCTAGCAGAGTGGCATGCTGCCGGCGAGACGCAATGTCCTGCTGGCGATGAATGCAACTGTGTGGAAGAGGCAGCTGACGGCCAAGTTGAATCATGGGCAGCACTTCGGGGGGCTATGCTCAAAGGACAGAGACAGTTGATGATGCTGCCTGGACCAGCCATGGAAGATAGTGATGATGATGGAAAGGTTTCTCGCGAATGGGAAAGGGTCGAGCCTGTGATTCCTTCGCGAATGCAAGGGTTTTCTGCCGCCAGTATCAGCCTTGGAAATAGATTAAGGAAGTCGGCTGGAGAGTGGTCAAGAGCTTCAAGTTTGAGGCGAGGTGATCGGAGGAACATAATGTAATATTTCTGTAGAAGCTCTTACTCATCATGTGTTAGACGTTAGTCTTAGACCATTTCCCCTGGATTTCTGTTATTGAAACATTAGCATATTTGCAAAGCAGAACAGGCAAGGAGCCTTTTGTTTCCTTTCAAGCTCTGGGAAAGAAGAGAAGTTGGTATTATCGAGCTTGATGTGATGTTTTTGAAAAGGGAATGACAATGTTACTAACTGTCCGAGAATGAAACATGGGGACAGATAGTATGAAATCAGAGTCTGGGTACGATTTTAACACTGTCTTATTCAAGTCAAATTCCATTTTATTTGGCTGCTACCCCAGTGGCATACCTATCGACGGATCCAATCCTGGTGATCCAAAACTGCTCCTGGGATTTAGAGATTGATACTTGGATCATCTCTAATGTATTATACTTGCTGTCTGCACCAATTGCTGCTATTCAGCACTCGTAATCGAATCAGATATTTATTAATAATAAGTGACATACCTTAGTATGTCTATGGTAATTGAATATTTGAGTACTGATTCACCGCATTTGCGTTGGAGTTTGATATGATAACTCCTGATCTGCGCAGCATGTAGTGACCGATCGATGTTTTCGTGGGTCGAGATTGTTGGCTATGTGTCTCGAGCTCGCTTCATACTTGAGTTCTCGCTCCTCCATTTTTCCAAACTCGTGGCTGACTACCTTCAATAGCTCCCGGTTCGTATCTTCACATATAGTTGTGTGTCAGAGAATACTGCGATAGTCCCTGATAGATCTTGACCAGCTCTTGCTTTCAAGTCAGTCGTCTGCGTCGTCTGATTTCCTTTCCTCCTTCACTCCATGCTTCGCGATATAGGTTGAAGGTCAAGATTCGCTCAATAACTACCCACCTCAACCCGCTCGCGTGGATTTGGTCCCCAGTCTCTTCGCCTGTTCGCCAGGGGAAGATTTGGACCCATTTCTGGCCGTCATCGGGAGCCTTGTATTTCCCATCAAGAAAGACAACCTTGGACACCATCTTAGTAAGTCCTCGGTTCAGTTGGTGGCAGTCTTCTTTCCCACAGCGGCCCTCATGGAGGACTGCATGCGATTCGGGGTCGTTTAGGTCCAAAGGAGCCATCTCGATGATCTCATCATCTACCCAATACCTGAATTGCTTCGCCAGCTCTTTCAGCCGCGTTTCGTATGTTGCCTGCTTGTTTACAGGAATTTTCCAGCGGGGGTCAATGTCTCCCACCTTCACAATCCATAGTTCGTCCAAGTTGGGGAACCAGAACCTGTCAAATTCGATTCTGCCAAAGTCCCCCCGCTGGTTATAGCACGCCGATAGGTAGATGGAGTAGTGATGAGGTACTTGCACTTGACTGTCATCGGGAAAGCAATCCCAGAAGGCCATGCGTCTGATCCGGGGTGCGAGTTCGTCTAGATACTGGTCCGTTACCTGGTCTGAGATCTTATGGTCGCAAACAAGAATATCTTTAGAAAAGTCCAAGAATGATCCGCGGCCTATTGGCTCATACCCCAGTCGAGTTTCATCTCGCGCTTCGGCATTGATTTGTGTAACAGTAGGTAACGGACAAGACCCATTCCTTTGGACCAGGTCACCGTATAAAACGATGCGAGGCTCGTTGGCCCGCGACCATATCTTGAGACGAAGTTCGGGAGGTAGAGAAGTAAAGCTCGTTTTGGACGAAATTGATGGTTCCGAGACCACAGTCCAAAAGTCATGTGCCGAAGACGAGGACATGTTTACCATGGTGAACGGGTGATATTGTCTCCAGAAAAGACAATTCGACGGAAACCCTCGAGGTTTATAACCAACCAAGAGGTACGTACGCATGTATGAGCAGCGGCTTTGATCCCACCCATGCCGGGTATGTAGTGCCAAATCCCAGCACAGGGGTTCTCACGAGGACAGACGGAAACGGTGTCATACCTACATGTTGGGGGGACCATGACCGTTTGCGGTATATCCGGGGCAGGGAAAATAGTTGATCCTCTTGAAGGCATCGTCGGACGTGATGCTTGTACAATGTCACTGTCTACCAGAACCGGGATGATTCACCGACACCGCCTTGGAGCGGTTCGATAGCAGCATACTGCATGGTGGATTTGGCTCCCTCGGTCAGCCTACCAATGAGACCGCTCTCCAAGGGAGGAAATGGTGATGAGACCAGGGTGAGCGCAGATGGTGCAAGACGTTTAGTGGACGATCACACTTTATCGAGCATTGCGCGCTTCCTGTTCGCCTGTCTGTCTTGTAAAAAGCAAAGCTAATCAACGCCGCAGCGCGCCGGCCCTTTTTCCCGGTCGTCTGTGATCTTGACGTCGAGTATGTTTTCTAAACTTCTTTTCTTTCCTAATTGTGCTGCAGATTACATCAAGTGCACAGTCGTGCGGTCAGCAGAACAACTAGTGGACTGCATTGGTCTTGAGACCCGAGGCATCTCGCCGATCTGGAGGCAGTATTGGTAAGTTGTCTTGGTTCATGGTCTGATGTGGGTTGAGCTGTGATAGATTATCCTAGTCAAGGCTGCATGCGACACAAAGCTGGCGGGCATGGCCGACGCAATGGTAAATCCGCAGAGTATTAGGCTGTGGCTCAGCATGAAGTACAGTCTGTCCACTATCACATCAAGAGGTGGCCGCCCAGAATACTGTACAGTACTGTACAATACAGCAATCGTGCTACGCTAGGCATGTCGATTGTATGTATTGTCCGACATGGGAGGTTATCCGGGAACGTGGGTCTACAAGCGAACCCGGAGCATGTTTGCGTTCAGCTCAATATGCACGAGAGAAGTGGATATGACTCGCTGACTCCTGTCTGATCCTAAGCCAGAGCACCATATTATCTCGATTCTCTGTAACATTGAGCATATAGAGTACAACGAAGCATCTCGTTACTTGGACTTGCCAGTGTTGGACCCGGGAGCTTGGTACTTAAAGTGAGGCGGGAGGGCTTGAACCTGCAAGGGATATCGGGTAACCCCGTGTGGAGTCCGTAAAGTTGAGGCGGGATAGTACGCGATTGGTGCCGGGGAGCCGAGGGTCTGGTTCGAGACTGACCAACATGAACGCATTTACCAAGTTGGGGATGTGATTGGTAGCGAGATCTGACCCTATCTCCACGCTCGTGATTTGCGATCATGGTGATCAATCTTGTCGGTCGAAATGCATCAGCAGGTGTAGATGTGGTCCCGAGACCACGTTTTTATTTCTCAAATGGATCTGTCAAGGTCGGGAAGGCTGCCTCGCTTTACTGGCTGCGAAACTCGAAGGTTTGATGTCTGAGAGTTTCCTGGTCCAGGTGCATAAGTAGGTAATTGCATCAATGTGACAGAAAGCAAGGCTTGCATTCTGCGTGCCTACGGTGCTTACTGTACGAGCCATATTGAACCAACTTCTTGTTTGGGTCAGGATGGACAGGAAAATGGTTGACAGGCGAGGGAAGGGCGGCAATGCGCTCGATATTGGAATGGAATATGAGATGATGGGTGTGCCGTAGGGCGGCGGATTTGAAACATCGGTGTGCATCTGCATCTGCATATCAGCGATATGATCACTTCCGCTCCCAATCTTATCAGAGCTTTGAAATATAGCCGCCGGAGCTGCAGCTTCTCTGGTGAACAACTTTCGACTGTTGGATTGGGCTGAACTGCAATGTTGTGAAGGTAGAGATAAGGTACTTGATAAGCGAGTTAAAGCTGTAGGGTAGTTCCACATGGAGATCATTCTATTTTGGTGCCGCATTTCATTGTACAGTAGATTGACCAGTGTTGCAATATACCTACTGAGCGGTATGTATATGATTTTGAAGCAAAAGTAGAGAATACCCCAATACACAGGGAAATACTTCACTTCTTTGGTTTGCACTCCAAAAAGGAAGCTCATAGAGAAATGCGAAGGCACTGCATTGCACCTACCCCTCCTGTCCACCTGGGCAGCCACGGCAGCAGGTGCAATGTAGGTGGTTCCTGCTTGCTTGCTTACTTACCTCGTACCTAGGGACCTGTTGAACATCATGATTTGAGAGGGAGGAAAAGCAACTCGCATATCAATCACCAACATCCAACAAGCTAATGTGATACGAGAGAAGAAGTCACAGCCCGTCATATATCAAATGTCCGGGCGGAGCTCTTTGTACAGTAAGACCTACACTGCAGCACAGTACGTACAATACATACTTACAGCGGGACGCGCTTAAATCAATCAATCAATCAACTGATCCATTCCATGACGGGAAACGCTGCAGCACGATCTCCAAGCCCGCTAGCCCTCGATGACCCACTCGTGACAACTGTCAATGTCAATTGGCATCATTGTCAATCTCAGACACAACCCCCAACATCTTCGCGCCAGAGACTAAGTCCAGGTCCAGATACGGGCCCAGCTACAAGTCCCAGTCGACACCCCAGACGCCTCCAATGCCTTCTCGATAGCATGCCATCCCCCACCGACGACGAGACGCTGTTCCCCTCGTTAGAACGTTCCACCCTTCATGGGTTTGGCCGTTCGCATCTTTCCCCTGACGATGCCTTCGTGTCGCCTCCCAGAGGGCCGCGAGGTCGAAGCCGAAGGCGCAAACGTCCATGGAAGAAGCTGATGTGGGTGAAGCAGTCGTGTATGTATACGCCGTATAGATGCTTCAAGGAGACAGCCTCAGCTAACATACCCATCCACTCTCTAGATCCTGATAACTATACCGATCAAGCTACCTTTCTCGAGAACCTCCAGCGCAATCCTCGACTCAAGCCCTACGACTTCTGGCCTCTTGTTGCCGACTCCACAGTCATACTGCAACATGTATGCTCTGTCATTATATTCGTTGTTTGCTTTGTCGGCATAAACCAGGAGCGCGTCTCCCCTGTTGCTGTGACAAGTTGGAGTAGCTTCGCTACGTTTGTGGGATGGATTCTGTGGGAACGTTGGCTATCTGAAATTGAGGAGCCCGACGATCCAAGCCTTGGAGTGGCTGCGAATGTAATGGGTAGGGCCGGTCGTACCGGCAGTCTAAGACGGCCGACCCGCACAGGCAGTATCCGGCGCCCAACTCCGCTCCGGATTGAATCCGCACCGTCGACCGCCACGCCATCTGCCGTCCCTTCGGCGGCGAGCTCGACAACTAATCTACACGCGCCAGCTGTGATGCATCGAGCGCAATCAGCTTCGAATACATCCTTGGCCAGTGGTGCCGCCCACACTCCGCGAGCAAGTCAGGAACATCTTCCCGAACTACCACCTCCGCTTCTGCCTGAAGAAAATAGGTATCGACAACGAATGGAGACTATTAAATCGGCGATCCTTATATACTGCACGTTGCTCGGACTCAGCCCTATACTTAAATCGCTTACTCGGTCAACATCGAGTGACAGCATATGGGCCATGTCCTTCTGGCTGCTCGCAATCAACATCTTCTTTTTCGACTACTCAGGCGGAGTAGGCGCCAAATTCCCAGCATCTCTGTCCACCAATGCTGCGCTCATGGCATCGACGGTGCTAGCTAGTCGGCTGCCCTCTACCAAACAGGTGTTTAGCCTGACCCTTTTCAGCATTGAAGTCTTTGGATTGTTTCCGGTCTTTCGACGCTACTTACGACACCGTAGTTGGCGCTTTCATATACTTTCGGCTATTTTACTGGTACTGGGAGCAAGCTTTGGGGTTGGTCTTATACTTGGCGATGCTAGCGGCACGGATGGATGGCCATGGAAGAGCGGACTTGTGGGCATGATAGTTGGAGTATTCATTGCTATACTGGCCACAGGAGGCTGCAGTTGGTGGCTAATCGGGCTTCAGAAGTACAAGAACGAGATACGAGGGCCATGGGATGCAGCGAGACCTATCATCATGAACCGGCCTCGATGGGATGATGATTCATGATAGGACGGAGCTTATATACAATCTACACTTACATTTGAAAACTTGGAAATTGTTACCCGAGATTTGGAGCTGTGACTTTTTTTTTTTTTTTTTTCGCGCGAAGGTGATGATATACGCTTTGTTTGGATTGGAGCTTCGTTGTACAAACAATTACCATGCCAACTCTAGATTTCGGCAACGTATCTTGGCAAAATCTTAGCGCTAGCTAAGCTTTTGCTCCGCAACACGCAAGGCGGCGCCATGGATCGGTACCACGGGAGAGACAGTGGAAGTGCGAAAAGGG